>JAQQZR010000036.1:2314508-2324631 GCA_030068235.1 Notoglanidium macrostoma | reverse complement strand
AGAAGAAGGAAGAGGTGGAGGAGTAAGAGGAAGAGGAGGAAGAGGAGAAGGATTAGGAGGAGGAGGAGGAGGAGGAGGAGAAGGAAGAGGTGGAGTAAGAGAAGGAGGAGGAGAAGAAGGAAGAGGAGGAGGAGGAGGAGAAGGAAGAGGTGGAGGAGTAAGAGAAGGAGGAGGAGAAGAAGGAAGAGGAGGAGGGGAAGAAGGAGGAAGAGGAGAAGAAGGAGGAGGAGAAGGAAGAGGTGGAGGAGTAAGAGAAGGAGGAGGAGAAGAGGGGGGAAGAGGAGAAGGAGGAGAAGAAGGAGGAAGAGGAGGAGGAGGAGGAAGAGGAGAAGGAAGAGGTGGAGGAGTAAGAGAAGGAGGAGGAGAAGAAGGGGGAAGAGGAGAAGGAGGAGAAGAAGGAGGAAGAGGAGGAGGAGGAGAAGGAGGAAGAGGAGGAGGAGGAGGAAGAGGAGAAGGAGGAGGAGGTATTGAGTCACCTGCTCTGAAAACCCAGAACCTGAGATGAGCTGTAACATGTAATAATAACACTCACCTGCTCGTTTGGCCTCCAGTAGAAAGGCATTGCCGTAATCCCAGAAGAACATTCCCTTCTCTGAGAGCTTATTAATGGCTGCCACGTGTCTACGCAGACTTCAGAGAGAACAGCAGCAGCAGTCAGAATTACCACTGCAGTCATTTCAGCACAGATCTCAGTCTAGCTGCATTTCATTCACAAGTCGTATCTTCATTGCACACTTTTTTCATTATTCTTCATTGTTATTAAATGGAAATCTTACCAGCAAATCATACTATAATCAATTTGTTTTAATTTGTTTTAAAAGGACAATCAAACTCTGTTTTCTCTTTTTCAGTGTTTTAAAAGAAATTGGTTTAGGCCACGTGCAGCGGAAACTAATCACACCCTGGTTTATCCCACTTACAGCTAGAAACGGCTAGAAACAAAAGTTATTTCTTTTTAGAATGATGACAAAAAGCACATCTGATTTGACTTGTCAGACTGAGATCAGAAATCTGATATAAATTCACTTTGAAAGCACATAAAGGCGAGTATGTGAATTAGATTTTTAAAATTCACATTTTGTGTGTTTATTTTGTCATTCAGACAGCACAAAAATTCTGTTCTCCTGGTGTGTGTGTGTGTGTGTGTGTGTGTGTGTGTGTGTTTGCACCTTTCATGTACAGTGTCTCTGAATCTCTGAGGGTTAGTGTTCATGAGCTGGTTGGCTTGTGTAAAGCTGAGCTGGACCGGGTAATAACCACCACTGAATGGGTTGTGCAGTGACGTCTGATCAGAACCCAAATCCACCAGTAATTCTCCTGTGCGCTTGTATTCCTGCCACAAACGCTCCCTGAACACACACACACACACACACACACACACACACACACACACACACAGGTCAGGCACATAGACACACTCAGTCAAACCCGACAGCAATCGTGAACTTGACCATTCATTAGCACTCACCATAATGCCACAATGTTGCCATGGTAACCCAAACTCAGCACCATTTTGGATTTCCTGGCTTCCCTGTGAAGAAAAAAAAGCTGAGTCTTACATCACACCGTCTTAACATCACAAACTCAGCGAGATGTTCGATGGTGTTTTTTTCTCCTAAATTCTACTGTGAATAAACTTGTTGACCAAATTTTGCAGATAAAAGGATTAATCAAGCATTTAAAATGTAGGCAAATAAAATCACATTTTCTTCTGAGCTGTCAGGGATTTGAGGATGCAAGTGCAGATTAAGTTTATTTTTATACAAAAACACAAACAATACAGGCAATGTACACTCCTGGGCAAAAAGAAAAAAAGAGGTAAACCCAATACTGCAAAACAAGAAGCTTTTAATGGTCTCAAGAAAAATCACTGGGCAGAAACTGAACAAGGAGGTAAAAAAAAAAGCGCTCCTGAGACCTCGGCCTTCTTTTGCTGGTCGATGCTCGTTGCTGAAACTGTTGAAGCTGGAAAAAGTTTCTCTTTGCGTCTTCTGGTACGCAAAGAGAAAATCATGATAAGATTGAAATGTTTAAATGATATAAAATTGAAACTAACTTGTCTGGGGCTTCAAAATGTTCCAAAATCTCTTCTGTTTGAAGACTTTAACATCGAGTGGAACAACACGGACTCGTCTTTCTGTAAAAAGCCGTCTGCAGGTTTACCCGCAAGCCTTCAACATTTAAAGGGAGTCGAGGGAAAAGCCGCACCGCACCGAGTTACTTTATCTATTTGTTGCATTCTTGCTCATTTTCTTGACCAATGATTTGCTGTTGAGACCATTAAAAGCTGCAATATTGGGTTTGCCTCAGTTTTTTTGCCCAGGAGTGTAGACCTCAGAAACCTAAAAGTGAACTATGATCTCAAAGCAAAAACATACACAGATTAGAGGGTACAACCGCCAACGAAAGACAAAACTAGACACCGAGTGCTGTAAAAGATGTGACTTAAGTACTAGTGCTCATTAACGTAAACGTGAATCATGTGTGTCGTGATCATGTGATGTGCAGTGGCTGATGGGAGTCATAGTCCTGCGCTGTATTTGGCACAACCATGACACTAACATTACCTGCATAAAGCTGACGGAAACATAGCCAGTGTTCGTAGGCGAGACCATTAAACCTTACAGAAAATGGAAAGTTCACTGCCTAACCGTAGTTGAGGTAAGTTGAGGTAATCAGCTTCATTCCTTTATGGTTCAGTCTAACTGCTGTGCGTTATAAACTGGTTCGAGGTGTTTTAAACACGATGTGAGTTTGGAGTAAACATATTTTCCTCAGGTTTTTGGATGGAGGTTTTGGTGAAACAGTATGTAAGAGGATGTTTTGGGTATATTGGGATAGAAGAGATGGTTAGTGACTGTGAGACTTGTGAGAGGTGTGTGTGTGTGTGTGTAACCTGATGCGCTGGATGCAGTGGTCGAGGTCCTCCGTGACCTCCATCACCCAGCCCTGCTCGTGCCTCTTCCTGAGAGGAGCTTCATCCACCTTCAGGAAAAACACACTTCGGGTTGGTCTCTACTCTAGCACTGGTTCTCCTCTGAAGGAATTTTAAAAGCTGAAGGTGAAAACCTTCCTGTTTTGTATTTGTAGCTGCAATGCGAAAATAAATCATCTTAGTGAGTGAAAATATCACGAATATTGTTAATGTTATCAAATATTTCTTATTATACAATTCCAATAACCCAAATATAAGCTCATTAAACCTTATTCTGGACATTATTACTCATTCCAAGCTTGTGTTGTTAAGCTCTTATACTACTAGCAGATAATTTGGCTTCTTTTTAGATATAAACGCTTAGCGGTTCGCTATATAGGATCCAGCCCCTGAATACGGCCTCCTTTACCCCTCCCTTCCAACGCGTGTATTAGAGTGTACGGTGGCTGGCAGGTGCCTGTAGCGTACTTCCAAGTGCTTACATTCACGCTCTCATTCTTTTTCTGTGCTAAATAATAAGCTTTCTTCTTCCTTTCTTCTTCTTAGTCGTTCTTCCGGTGCTTCCTTCTGGATTCATTCTGCCACTTGTAAAAACATGAAACACAGAAGGCGCTCTCTAGAGGTTTGTCCGTTCTCGGCTCCGTAGAGGTGGAGCCGCTTAATATGCAGATATAAAGGGCTCATTCTAAGCTTATGAAAACACAACGATTCATAGTTACAGGATACACTAATGACCGCATATTTATGAATATTATATTCCATTTGTGCTAATCGATCCCCCTAAATCCTACATAGTGGACCTTTAACATGAGCTTGAAAAGCTTGAGTAATGAGACTGTCTAGAAAATAGACTGAATAATCGTATTGTAATCTTAGAACAGGGAATGCTGATAAATTTGACTACATTTAAGGTATTTCCACTTGCTTTCCACTAAGATGACATATTTTGCAGTGCGTACGACGGGTTTTGCATTACCTTATTCCCTATACCTCAAAACTGCCAGAACTCTGTAGAAAGCTGTCTTTGTTTGCAGTGGCACTAAATCATCTGCCGGTGAGCATTATGCGTTCTAAAACCACTGATTAAATCACGACCAAAGAATTTTCTAGAAATATTTGATGTGACAGGATTCAACTCATCAGCAAAGGTGTTCCTCCAGGACCAGGATGGACTAACACTGACATCGACCACTGGATCTTCAGCTAATCATTACACTGATGTTGAACATTAGTACATTAGGGGCTCCTGCTGAGCTGTAGGACTCAGAGTGCTTGGTGATGTCTGATCTCTTGAGCAGTGTCTGACCTCTGCAATGACCCCGATGCAGCCAGCGATGACGGCAGCTTTCGCTTGCGCTCCACTCATCCCACCTAAACCAGAGGACACCAGCACGCGACCTCTCAGCTCACTCGTACCGAGGTAGCGCCTTCCTGCGTTCAATATGGTCAGCTACGCACAGAGAGAAAACCTAAATCAGTCATGGGTTAATTAAAGCTTATTCTATTTCTGAGGTTTGCACACTGACCTAAAAGATTTGTGTCATAAATCATAAGTCTGGAACATCACAGTGATTAACCTGCTTAATTTGAAATTGCAAACCAAAAAAACGAGGAATAGAAACACATGAGTTACGAAAAAAATTCTCAAACATCGCAAAAGAGTTTTTGTACTCGTATGAGGTGGCTTTGAGACTGTCCCATAAAGCAATATTTCACAAAACTGAAATGGAAACAGGTTTTTCGCTTTTAAGTCACATGACGACATGAAGAGCAAATGAAATGCTACGTTTTGGTAAAAGAGCACATTGTTAGGGCTATCATGAGAGGAGAAAACCCAGATCTAATCACTTAACAACACTTAACGGAAACACAATCCATTCACGATTGTGTATTGTCGAAATATTTTAAATATCACCTTTTTTTTTTTTTTTTTATGTAAAACTGCAATGGAAACTCAGTTAATTAATCAATACCGTCTGACCAATCAGAAACCAGAATTCAGGAGTCCTGTGATATATTGTAATTCATACCATGGTCACAGAAAACACACACACACACACACACACACACACACATAAATATGACTGTCTGGCAGGTGTGTGTATCCTTGTCGCGTGACTCCAAGTCAAAACCATAATCACTGTTGCAAATTGTGTCTGATTGTGTGTAATCGATTGAAATGTAACCATGACAACAAGAGTTAATGTATCATACAGTATGTAAATATAGTGCTAGCAAAATCGAGAAGAAAAACATTTGTTACCATGGTGCCATGAATGATCCCCTGAGGACCAATGTAGCAATAACTTCCTGCAGTCATCTGTCCATACCTGCACACACACACACACACACACACACACACACACCAAACAAAGAAATGAGCCTTTACAAATAGTTTATTAACAATTAATCTTTTTAATCTTCAATCAGTGGTGTGAAACATGAACACGAGCCAGCATGAATGTATCTCACATGGTATTTCCCAGAGCAAACATCTTCTCATATTCCTCTCTGGAGGAATAATTCGGGATGACCTGCAAAACAACGAAGAAACAAGAGGAGTCGGAGTAAGGTGAAGAGAGAGAGTGTGTGTGTGTGTGTGTGTGTGTGTGTGTGTGTGTGTGTGTTACCATGCCGTTAGTAATGACGCAGCGTGGGGATGAAGGCAGGCTGGGAAACAGTCCAAGTGGGTGACCACTATACATCACCAGAGTCTGCTCTTCAGTCATAGTGCTTAGGTAATGAAGCACCAGCCAGAACTACACACACACACACACACACACACACACACACACACACACACACACACACACACAGAATACCTAACATTATAAAACACATTTCAATAGATAACCTTAACCTGTCCCTGCTAGCCGTAATGCAGGCGTCTGTTAGCCCGTGTAAAGAATAAGGAAGTTAGCATTAACCTTAACATTAATTAACATCAGTTAACATTAGTGTGTTGATATGTTTTGACAGTTGGGACGTTCGTTTATCAATTTATATTTTACTTGTACACTGACTTTACCTGAGCCCAGTTACTGAACACTTGTCCGTTTCCTCCGTAGGTGACCAGCTCCTGTGGAAACTGAGACGTGACACAGACGTGAATGAGTGACTGATTCAGATTACAGAATATATGACATGACTACAGGACAAAGCAATAATTTACACAGTAAAATATCCGGCGTGAATTAACATCTTCAGTGTTTTATAATCTGTAACAGTGTTATATTTGGGAGCAGGAGGGCTTCTGTAGTAGGGATGAAGTTACGCAGTGACGTGAATCGTGGACCTTTTTTTGTTTTTTTGTTTTTTTGTTATGTGCTTAATTGTTGATATAGGGACGTTTTCTGTGAAGAAACATTTCTTTAATATTTATGGAAGGAGTCTCCGCTGTCAGCGCTTACAGGTAAAGATGTACATTTTACATTTTCAGACCGTAACATGACAGGTTTGTCTGATTAACTTTAACCAAGAGAAAAAAAAAGAGAGGCTGCTGAAGGAACAACTGTTTACAGCTGCTAGATAATATAAATGAGAACAGGATGTAACTCATTTCGCAGACGTTCCAACACATTTGATGTAACTATAAATATGACATTCTTTAATGAATAAAAAATAGTCATGTCTGGCAAATTGGTGTAGGATAAAAGGAATAAAACATGCTGTTATTGGAAAAGAATGAGCTTTGGGGTGGTAGCATTAACTCCACTTTGCGATGGGAGCCTCATCACCCGGCTTCGATCATTTTCCTACAACGGCACGACCTGTTGTGCTTTATTCCTTGCTCACAGTTCTGCAGTGACAAAGACAGATATATCAAGAAGAACTTGGATCACCAATTATTCAAACCTTAAAAAAAACAAATCCACGTTGTTGTTTATAGTGTCGTCATTGCAGCAGTCCTGCAGCGGAGAACTGCAGTTCAGAAAAAAAGTTAATAAGCTAGGTGTTAAACATACAGATGTTTCATGTAGATGATAGTTGCACACTGGCACATCTGTTGGTGTGGGTAATGAACTGTAAATTGTAATGAAATTAGTTTAAGTGCGCAACCATAAACAGTACTGTTGTTTTGTTAGATGAGGGTAAAGTCGAGCTTATAGTTACTCAAATGAGCCGGTACTGCATACAGGGGCCCACTTATGGTGCTGGTGTGATTGAATGTGGATGTGTGAATACCTGAGCTACAGTGGGATCCAGGTTATTCATGATCATGTGCATGATGGCTGCTGCGTGTCTGGTCTTACAGGGGTACTGATGGATGGGATACGCCCTGTGGCACACACAAGCATGATGGTTTCAATATCAAACGCATTAATTCATTCACCGCACAACATTAAAAGTAAATATAAACTGATGAAAAGTACGTTGTGTCGGTCTTTAATTGATAAAAATTCTAATCATTGGTTGTGGTATAAGAGGAATAAAACAGAATGTGCTGTTCTAGGAAAATAATCAACTTCAGTAACTCCACTTTGTGTCATCATACCAGCCCATCATTGATTACTTTCCTGTAACAGGCGGCCCACAGTGTATTATTCTTTACATATTTAAAATGTTCTTGATTCTTATGGGGTCTCCCGGGGACTGCTTAGGTACACTGCAGAAAATGGTACCTTAGCAAGTTAAAATATGTTGAATATAGTCTAAACGATCTAGCATTTCCAATTATAAGATTACAAGAAACCAAATCTGTGATTATTAAACCTAACCTAGACTGGAACCAACTTACTGCAAGATGTCTTGTCACGTAAAATGATCTGTCCATGCAGCAAGATAAGTTCTCTATTACGAAGTGATTTTCTCCTCAAATTAAGTTTTCAGTGTAGAAACGACCCTGTTTGTTGTGGATCTGGAGCTTCTCCCAGGAACAGAGCAGGAGGTGAGAGTACACCCTGAATGAGATATGATGCCAGTCCATTGCACGTGAAGCGAACTGTAATTCCATAAAACATTGACGAGCATTGATGTTAACTTGCCCTGACCGCCTTTACCCAGGCGTTCTTCAATTCTTCATGAGCTGCCTTTAAGGGCAGAGCTGATAAGCACTAACTGGAAATGAAAAAACAAACAAACTTTGGGACAGAAAAATTGTCTCAATTGGAGAAACTAGCCAACAGAAATGTTCTCTTGCTAAAAAAAATTTGATCCAGGACATCTAAATATTACAAAATCCTTCATACTAACGTAAGGTATGAAACTCGGTGGTTCCCGAGCGGCGAGTGAGCTCAAGTGCATAGAAGGGTGTGGATAGAAGCATGGCAGAACATTCTGGTTGGTCTGTGAAAAGGCTGTGAGGACTTGGTATTGGTGTTCAGGTTAGAATTAGTTTAAGGTTATGGTTAGGATAATGATTGAGATTCAGCATTAAGTTGTCATGGTTAAGGTTAGTGTAAGGGGCTAGGAAATGCATTATGTCAGTGAGTGTCCTCACAAAGATAGACGTACAAGTATGTGTGTGTGTGTGTGTGTGTGTGTGTGTGTGTGTGTGTGTGTGTGTGTGTGTGTGTGTACCTCATGCGTAGGGTAGGGCAGAACCGATACATGTAAATGTGTCCATACTGCATGAGCTCCTGGGCAAATTCAGGAGCCAGACTCGCATGAAGAGCCGAGGGAAAATATCTCAGAGCGTTCGTCAGGGCAAGCTAAATGAGAAATGAAACAAAAAGAAACAGATTAATTGATTATGCTTCAAAACCTATTATGTGATGTGGGTTACAAATCCATATGATTTAAACTTGAAGTGGGCGTGGCCTAACATGGATTTGGGTTTGTTTGTTTGTGCACAAGACTTATTTTTGCTTGTACCTGCTCACTGCATTTTCTCACAATTTTAATTGGTTCTGTTTCCCAAAATATAAACAGACAAGTAGCCTAATTTAAACCACCACAACAGCCGACCAGGCAGTTACTAAAGACGTACGAAAGAACGCTGTAAATGCATTGTTAACTTCTGGGCAAAAAATTGTTATTCGTATCTGCACCTGTTCATTCTGAATTATATAATCGTATCCGGTTACATCACTAATATACAGTATTATAAAGGTGTGATATGATTTGGGTTCAGGGAGAATTTGTAGTGATTTTTCATGTTTCTACAACTTTTATTGAATTCAGACTTTCCCCTTTCTCACCAAGTTTGAAGAAACCCTTTTTTTCCCTTTCGCTACACTATAATTCTTATCTTCCGTAATTATCGACCGGGCTGCAAACGCTATAGTCAATTTTGAAAGTAGGTCCCAAAGTCCTGCCCTTTGGACCTGAAACACACTGCAGTGAAACGAAATAGATGAAAGAGTTCACTGTTCCTAACCTAAATTGTTTTCAGGATCAAATTTTTTATTGCACTGTGTTCACTGTGACTAGTAATGATTAGTAAAGGTGGTCACATGAATCACAGTATAACCAGAGATTAAATATATTGTTAACTGATTAATTGAATTGAACTATTTATTGCAGACACGATTTATTAAAATAGTCTACATAAGTGTCTATACTTACAGTACACATTTATCAAGCACATATTTATTACGCATTTATATGAAAGGAAAAACAGTCAACGATTGAACGACTCACTCGTTTCTCCTCTGCAGTGAGGTTTGGTGTACGAATAGGTGCATGAGGCACATTTGGGTCTCTGCCATGATTTGGTGGTAGAGTGTCGAGAGGTAACCCTCCGCAGAGCTCCTTTAAACTCGTCATAACGCCTGCAAGCAGAGCTGAGAGGGAGTTAGAGTGCAGCTGTGGTACAATATGAAGTAAGAAAGAGAGTCTGAGTAACTTCTGAGAGTCTTCCTCCTCCTCCTCCTCCGCCCCTTCGCACCATTGGCCGGTTGAACGTTTTCACCTCCGATCTCATCCAATGAGAAACCGAGGAACTGTTCCAGAGGTAATCATTGATTAAAGATAAAGCAATGTGGCAAACACCTGTGGAAAACACAAACCCCTCATTACAGCCCGTGTGACCTCGCATGCAAAGATTATTTAAGAATTAAGGACTTTATTATCACCTGCACAAGCTCCTTTTACAACTGTGTAGACAGCGCACTAGAATAAATAAATAAGCTAGTCAAGTACTAAATTAATACAAATTGTGAGATTGGTCTGCAGTGGTTAGCACTGTCGCCTCACAGCAAGAAGGTCCTGGGTTCGATCCCCGGTTCACCCAGGGTGCCTTTCTGT
>JAQQZR010000036.1:2277201-2290011 GCA_030068235.1 Notoglanidium macrostoma | reverse complement strand
CACACACACACACACACACACACACACACACACACTCACACACACTCACACACACACTCACACACACACACACACTCTATCTATCTATCTATCTATCTATCTATCTATCTATCTATCTATCTGTCTGTCTGTCTGTCTGTCTATATATTAGACTGTCTATCTATCTATCAATTCAATTCAATTTTATTTGTATAGCGCTTTTAACAACAGACAAAGCAGCTTCCCAGAAGTATATAAATTGTAAATATAAACTTATGAATCTTTAAATGTATATATATATATGTCCCTAATGAGCAGCCTGTTGTAACAGTGACAAGGAAAAACTCCCAAAGACAACAAGAAGAAGAATCCTTGAGAGGAACCAGACTCCAAAGGGATCCCATTCTCATTTGGGTGGCACTGGATACTGCGATTACAACTAACACACTTCTATCTAGCTAGCTAGCTGTCTGTCTGTCTGCCAGCCTAATTATTTATCTACCCTTCTGTCTGCCTGCCTACATACGTGCCTGCCTATTAATTTATCTATCTGTCTGCCTCCCTACCTGTCTTTCTCTCTATGTATCTGTCCAATTGGGCCGAAAAGGCTAAAAAATATATATACATTTAATTTTTTAAATTTTTTAATTTAAATGTACTTTCTAATTTCTAACATTTATTGTTAAATATATCCTAACCCAGGCTGCACTCTAACTAATCAGACACTTGTGGACTTAAAGATGTGGACTAAAAGGTCTTATAGGGAAGCTAAATTATTTTTGTCTTTTGCTCCAAACTGAAAACAGAAAATGGCAGAGAGAACTTTTTTTTTTTTTGCTCACAGTTGTTATTTTCAATGCGTTGTATCATTACATGAAGTGAAGCGTGCATGTTTAAGTGCTCAGTGCTCTCACATGTGGAAGCTCTCTACATGCTCGAGTTACTACACCATGCGCACAAATTCCTCTGTGCATGCAATTCACTATGGTTTTCTTTAATGACCCTGCTCGCTGATACTGTTCCACGCTGTGTGATCACAGCAGTCATAATCAGTGAATTTTATCAGCATTACATAACAAATCTGGCATTTATGAGTGGGAGCAGTCCATTGCCAAGTCAATCGCTCATCTGAGACAGTGAATAGACGCTGTATAAACTCCTTTGTTCCACTCATTGGTGTTTTTTTATTTATTATCCAAAACTGAATTTTAGAATCTGTTAAGTGTATGGTAAGCTTAGTTTTTTGTAAGAGTGTGAGTGTCGATCTCTTTAGATATTAGGAGATTTCAGTGTGTCCTACATATCCCTTTAAAGCTGTCAGCATTTCAGTGAACTTTGTTCAATATGAGAAGGAGGAGGAGGATGGCATAGTCACATCCAAGAACAAAGTGTCTGTCTGTTTCCCTGAATTTCTCTTTCGTCTCTCTCTGTAAATAGAAACGTAACTATCAGGGGAAAATAGAGAGTTTCTTCCCAGTGAATGGTAGCAACCACTGAAATGATGTTCTTGAAACAACTCTGTATATCATTACAAAAAAAGAAATAAATGTTAATGCAACAGGAAGTACAAGACGTTATTGCAATTTTATTTGTCTGTTTGTTTGCTTGTTTAGAAAACGTGTTCATGTGGCTCCGTTATTAAGCAAAAGTACAGATATAGTAAAAGGGAGAACTCCTGTGTTTCTGACTCACACTTCAACATCTGTGGGATTACCATGAACAAGAATTCTGACACCTCTGACTGAAAAACTCATCTTCAAAATATGTCTATTGATGGCGTTCACCATCTGAGACTTCCATTATAAGTGCTTTTGGAGTAAACAGGTTTTCTGCAGTTTTTTCAAATCAGGGAAACGTGTTGAAATTCTGAGCCGTACTAATCACACACACTACAGATACAGTGGATAGATTTTATATGGAAATACACCAGAGCATTGCTTTAGTACTCATGTTAATTGTAGAAGCTATGTTAATGGGTAAGACAGACTGACTGACAGACAGAGAAACAAACAGTTGCAGTCAGTTCCTTGTTCCTGACCATCCAAACGAATTGCCTATCTGCTGAGGGCAACAGTTTGGGTCTTCTTCCAGTAAAGTGGCTTGTGAAAATGCTTCACCTCCCAATAACTTGTACTTACGTACAGTTGTTAGAACTGATAATCTTTGAATCTGCATTTGTTTATAAATCTCATTCCTGAGTTTGTGTAAATCTATGATCCTCTTCTCAGATCTGCACTGAGCTCCTTGGACTTTCCCATTGTACTCACTGTGTGTTGTTCAATCCAATGAGTGCTGTCAATCAAACCCTTTTTACGAGCACAGAGAAGCTACCATCTGTAGGTAATCATGGCCACTGACAGGACGTTAAAAGGCCTTGGAAAGTTTCAAGTTACATTTTGGAGCTTTCAGCACCACTGAATTAATAGTTTCAGTAGATGTATGTACATTTTTGACCCTGTGATGATTTCATAAATCTTAAAATAAATTTAAATATAAAAAAAGTGCATGTTGTACAATCATCCTGCCACAGAAAAAGAACAGTTCAAAGAAATCATTGAAAACCCAATATTACCCTAACACTCACATCAGTGTATGTAAACTTCTGACCCCAACTGTAGAGAAACACACACACAGAGGTAGAGAGAGAGAGAGAGAGCGATGTAGGGACACACACACACATAGAGTTAAGGAAATAGAGAGAAGTACTGTGAGAGAGGTAGACAGAAACATACATCCAGAGACATAGAGGTTAAAGAAAAGAGAGAGAGAGAGAGAGTGAGAGAGGAGATGAAGATATTAGATTGTAATTAGACAAATGCGCAGTACTCTGCCTGTCTGTAGTTTATGATTTATCATGTTTATCAGGAGCATGTCAGTGTTTTGGAACAGATTCTTCTGCATTCCTTCATGCAGTTGCCTCAAAAATACAGAAACGGTTGCCATAGCAATCCATCTCTATTGTGGATCTTATTCCCATAGCAACAAGATGAGAAGAAATGGGATTGTAGGGCAGCTGGGAAAGTGCTGATTTACTCTCTCTCTCTCGCTCTCTCTCTTTCTCTCTCTCTCTCTCTCACACACACACACACACACACACACATACATTTACACTCTTGCACGTGTGTACTGACAATTGGTAATTTTGCTCATCACAGGAAGCCTTGTACAGTCTTGTAATTTCGAGTGTTTTTACATGCACTGTGTTTAGTGCGGGTTCCTGGAGCCCTACATGTCCCTCATCATCCAAGAGTTTTTGTTTGTTTGTTTTTGGGTTTTTTTTTTGCTTTTTGGTTTGCTTAATTACAAGCAAATAGCAAACAACACAACGTATCCATTTTGTTCTGATTCAGACAAAGTGTATGAACACACCCTCAGCTAATAATAATGAAGTATAAAATTGTGGTTGCTATGGTGATGTCATATTTTTTGACAGGTTTGGCTGTAGTTAATTAAATCACTGAGAATATGATGATGATGAAAATCGTGACTCTGATACTGAAATCCCAGTTGTGTTGAGCTGTGACTAGGTTTTGACTAGCGATCTAGGATGGCAAGATGATATTTTCACATACATGTTCATGTACATTCATAGATCTTTATGATCTTTAAGATTACGATTTCATTACAATTACTTTGACTCCTTTCACTTCTGTTAGCTATAATACAGCAGCATTAGTTTGACTCTCAGGAGGATCTGTGATTGTTTTGGGTTCTTCATCAGTTGCTATGTTTTTATCGGGACACACCAGGCACTCTGAGACAAGGTTAGATCCTCAAGGACCTATTTGGAAACTTCCACTCTGATTAACACTCAGCAGTCTGCAGTTATCTTGAACATCTGAAGGAAGAGATCCAATGACAGACCATTAACCTGGTAACCTACTAATTTCAGCATAACTTGCTCAGCAGCATTTTCTCCTTTTAAATTGGATGCTTTAATTCAGAGATGACTATATGTAGTTAGCTCTAGCATTACTGGCAGCCTTCAAGAAAATAAACACAGAGGAATATACTTACCTTTTCACGGTAAAGCATAAGAATATAAAACTTCTCTTCATAAGAACCTTTTTTGTGGCAAAATCATTTGACATTTTTAAAACAATATGTAAAATACACAATACAGATACATTAGTGGCTTAAAACAGTGGTTAAACACAAAAACACAGAAGTAAGAAGGAACAGGAAAGGATACTAATGTAGCCAAATGTCCAGTAAAGTATTGACCAAATATCAATTGCAGGGTGCTGATCATTTAATAATTAAGAAAACCTTTTATTTTTAGGAAATATTACTGTTAAAATAAACCTATTCAGTGTCACTGTATGTCAAAGCTCAAAACATTACTCATTACAGGTGTATCCTTCATTCATTTATGCTAATATTCAGAAAGGGTGCCAATAATTATGGAGTTGAGTATTATAGTGAACTGTAAGCCTGGTCGTGACCCGGTTGTGCTGTGTGTGTTCTTTCCGATATGGGATTTGAGAGCATAATCCTCAGAGGTTTATTCAGAGCAACAACAAGCTGTTCTTCTGAGGCTGTATGGAGACAAACACTCAGGCGTAAACACATTTACACACACTTACACATACATTTGTATAAAGAACCAAGTTTACAGAGAAAAAGATGTGTAAATCCTTAATTTACCAGACTACGCCTAGTCAACAGCAACACTACATGATGCCAAAATATCCTTTACTTATTGACGTTGTGTAAGGTCAAAGTTAAAAGTGGTTTCTAGTAGCTAGTAGATTCGTATAAACAATTACCGTAAAAAAAATAATGTTAAAGCATTAACTATAAAGCACTGACCTGGATGCATTATTTCGGACCGGAAAACAACACACATGGGTTATTCAAGGATGCTCAAATATTATCTCAGATTTCATTATTTGAGGTTATTACTGCCATTGTACACTAAAACATACCAAACTCAAGTTTGTACATTTTGGTAGTCTGCTTTTCAGTGTTTAATATCTTCCACTAATTTGAATACCCATAAGCAGCTGTTTTGTACAGCTAACTACCAAGCCTGTGTTTGAGCTATAAATGTGTTTGTCAATAAAATAGTGATCTTTCCTGATCAAGCTTTCTCCTCATTAATGAGAACACATTGTTGTCAGAAGTGGGATCAGTAAAGGCAGCTGGACAAAAAAACACCTAAGCGAGATCATCCAGATAGTGGCTGGGGAAAGGAAAAAAAGAATGCAATAGGAAGGAGAGGACAGTGATGAGGTTTTACAGGTTCTGCCTACTGGGTGTTACCCCTGCCCTGCTGTTCACAGTGGGGCTTGCGAGTCAGAGTTGGCCTGAAGGTAGACACTGAGTGCTCAGGAGGCCCAAAGAGAATGAAAAAAGGGCTGCGTCACCAGCAGCAGCTAGCAGCAGGAATCGTATACTTGCCCCCACTTCAGCAGTCCCCCATGAAGAATGGCATAGTCAGCCCAGTTGTGATCTCTGGATGCCATGCATAGTCGATGGATTCAGCTGCTTCAACCGGTCTGTCCCTGGCAGGATGGCATTAATTCATGGAAAGAGGTGACTTGCAGTCAGCATGGAGAATCAACAATGCAGGCATGAGTTCTGGCTCACTCCCATTAAGGATCATCATGTGGCTGGATGTTCCCACCACATTTGTTGCACCGTTTGACCTGAGTACTGGTACGCTTCACATGGGCCAAACAAAGGATTGAGATTTTTCACAAAAACCAGGGCAGCAGGCAAGGTACAAGGCTAAAGCAGTGGAAGTGGCCAGTGATGAGGAACATCCACTCCAGTCCTCCATTCGGAGGGCACCTAAATGACAAGGCTGTTTGAGGTTTCAGCAAAGAGAAGTGGCACCAAGTGTAGTGGAATGATGATGTCCTCTTCAGACTGCAGAGTTCACCACAGGAGGTGCAGAGGTCGGACTGGTCAAATGTCACCCCCACAGCCTAACCTTGAAGGACTCACAGTGGTTGGTCTTGCGTTGCCGAGCACAACAGAATGATGTAGCAGGGCTGGAACCCAGAGCAGTGACATCTGGCAACTGTTGGCTCCATGGGACCTACAATGGAGGTGATACAGATTGTCCACAGACCCGCAAGTGTTGCAAAAATCCAAACAAGGGATTCTACAGGTTGGGAATCTGTGCAGATGTGGAGCTGTTTGTTCATTGCTGCCATTAGATGGCTTAAGACACTCTGTACCAAGGAGACTCTAGGTGTGTGCAGGATAGGGTCTGGCAGTTTAGACCAAAAGGGTCATTTTTCTACTTGATTATGGGCTCATTGAATCTCGATAGATTGTTTCATGTAAATTAGATTATATGAGGGGAAGTAGGGCGTGCGCTATGCATTGGACATGTAGATAAGAGAATAGTAGGAGGAAGCTTGTTTCTGCAAAGAGGAAGCTTATTCATCATTTGTGCTCAAATCTGCCCTTGGTTCTACACATATCATTGCCTAGTAAAGGCCAATGTCTTCTTTCATAACTCTCAGACTGGTCAGCATTTGAAGTCAGATACCCTGACATCACTATGGCTTTTCACAAACTTCTGTTTATGTGTTTATATTATAAACATTACATGTCACAGAAGCCTCCTGTTCAACTGCATCTCCAATGGTCTTACTTTTTGAGCAAATAGAGTGCTCATACGCCGAATCTTTGTACGATGTTGAGCTGTTAATACCTGGATAATGTGCCAGAACCACTGAAAGGTGATACGTGGAATGGCAGACATGTTTTGCATTCTGTGGTCACAGGCTATCCATATAGGAGGAGAGTTTTTGCACTTATGTGAGTGCTTATCCAACAAGGAGCAGAAGGTTTTGGGATTTTTGGACAGGTGTTCCAGTTGGTGTTTTATTTGCCACTTCACTACTGTACAAACTTGTCAGTAGTAAATACATACTGCTGAATATAAAGAACAGTACTCTATGTATGATGTAGTTCTTGTTTATTTTCGCATATATTCTATTTTATTTCCTGCTTGCCGTCTGTTTTTGTTTCTAGAGGTTGTTAGAACGCAAACAGTCTGTGGTGCCTCTCCCACCACATAATAATAATGTATTTCCATTTCCCTAATAATTAGCCATAATTACAGTTACTGTCACCACACCAAAGTTGATTATTTTCCTATAACAGCACATCACGGAGTACATTATTCTTCTTATACCACATCAATTTGCCAATAAATACATTTTGATATGTCCTACTTGATATCAAATTTAGTGTTGTGCCTTAGAGCCACACTTACTCACTTATATTATAGCAGCTATAAACAGTCTTTCCCTCACCAGTCTCTCTTTTTTCTCTCTCTTGAAGTAAATAAGACAAAAAAGCAGCTTGTCATGTTACAGAAAGTGTAAAATCTTAAATTAATGTTAAATCTCCTTGGAGGAAGCTACACCAGGGCAGTTGTAAATTTATTAATTGTTTGATGAACATACTTACACATTAATATAAGCATGTGATTTGCAGCTTCACTACTGTTAGAGCTGCCGTTATAGACAATTAATCAACAGCTTCTGACCAATCAGAGTTGAGAATTTGACTGTGCTGTGGTATAACATGAGATCATTGATGATTTTCAGGTAAAATTTGCAATTATGATCAATCATGGGCCATCACAGTTTAACAAAGTTTGTGTACTCACACACACACACACACACACACACAGTTTTTAGCACTGTTTAATACAACCAAAGACTTTATTGTTTCTGTTGTGTCGTGAGGAACAGAGACAGAGCACAGTGAAAACCAGGATTGATTCTTATAAATATCACATTATAATGACAGTACAATAGGATGGAATGTCATATAATCCTTTTAGTTTCATCTCAGAAATATGCTCATCAATAAATAAAGTTCATTTATAGCATCTTATATCACATCTAGTGAACTATGGAATGACGTGCGAAGATAAACAATGTTATAAAGTGTCTGATGAAATCTGTCCATTAATCATCACCCGTGTTCTTATTTGCTTTATTTAAGAGTCTCTTCCCTTTATGTATAAATATCTCTTGGTCTTGATGGTATTTATAAAGCACCTTGATGTCCGTGAATTATTTGTATCATAATGGCTTATCTTTTTTGTGCTAACAAGATAAAAAAAAAAAAAGAAGTAGAAATTTTTGCTTTGCTACAAATCCACATCTCGTTCTAAGTATGAATGTTTTGTGCGAGCAGTGTTTCTTTCTTGCTTAGATTTAATAAACTGCTCAGGTCTCTTCTAGTTCATAGAGAGACACATAAAGACATCTGCTAGACCTGAAACGGTGGTCTACCTCCATGCTTCTATCACATAGAATGAACGTAGAAATGACTAGAGGAGAGAGGGACCACACTAGATATTGCAAAAAACAAGCAAAAGTGTGAGCAGTCCAGTCCCATCAGCTCCCGAAGGCCATTTGGGATTTGACCTTCCACCCTTCCTTGACCCCCTGGTGCCTCGTCGTCGGGGCATGAGGGATCGGAGCATAGCCTTCAGCCCTGTTACCTTTATCAGGGTATCCACTATAAGCCTAGCATAGCGGTCGGTGCGCCAATTACATGTTTAATCATGTATACATTTAATCATTGCTGTGCTCCTCAAGCTGGGACAGAATGCTAATGAGATTCTGCAGGCCGAAGATATAGCCGCTGTCTCCACCTTCGTGCACGACGCTGTCCTCGCCGTAATCGCGGCATGTTGTGTGAGCAAAGTCGATCATCCTCACGTCCACCAGCGGAGAGGTCGATCCTGATCCGCTGGAACAATCCCGAAGCTGGGAATGGCCACCATACGCTCCTTCCTCCTCGTCTTCGTCATCTTCCTCCTCCTCTTCGTCTTCCTCCTCTCCTCCACGAGAGGGCCGAGATCTGGCCGGGGCTGGCGCTGGTGCTCCATCGTAAATGACGAGGAGAGAAGAAGAGAAAAAGCGGTAGCTCTCGCAGGCTTCGAGGACGGCTCGCATCTCCTTGAGCCGATGGAGAACCGGAGAGAGGAGTTCCCTGCGGAGAACACGTCCGTCGCTGAAGAACTGACACAGGGCTTCTTTAAAGCCGGCCAGGCTCAACTTGCGGCCGTGGTACTTGTTCATGAATATCAGCTGCCCCGTCACGCTGTGATACACCTACACACAGAGAAAGACAGGAAAAAATTATTCTCCAAAAAAAAAAAAGATACCAAAGTGTAGAATGTTTTTGGACAATGTGAACTTTTAAAAACTTATTGAGCGGTCCTTTGCTGTTTTATACTTAGTATCAAGCATGTAGTTACCTGCATCCCACAGAGCCGCACTCCTATCGAGGAGGATGTGCTCTGCTGGCATTTGCGGATTTGGTTGGCTTTCTTCTCTTCTGACGCGTCATCACCGTGCTGACGGGTTCCCATTTTCAGATCAAGAACACAAGGAACCCGATAGCGCCATGTCAGGTTCTCCAGGAGAATAAACTCTGAAAAGGGGTTTGGGTTAAAGAAAAGAAATGCTCCAGCAAGTCTCAACCTAATCACATCTATCACGTCCGTAGCATACGTGAGGTTAAACGTCAGAGAAAGGTTCGAGTGTCCCGCCCACCTCCACAGCGATTGATGTCAAATAGCTCATACGTGGTTCTCATTGATTTGTCTTAGCATGCAAATACATTTCCATAGCAGAGTATGCAGGTCTATTTCTGAAACACTGTTTTATAAATGTTCCAGTCTTTATGACATTTTTCAGCTGCTGTCGATAGAAGTAGAAGAAATTGCAGTTGCCAGAATCGCAGTTTTGCTTCTGATTAAAATTTATTTTAACTTCGGACCTCATTTATCAAGATTTCTTAGAACGAATTTGTTCATAAATCGTTTGCAGGAGCGTTTACACATGAGATGTGGTATTCATGAAAATCCAGTTGTTCTGAGAAAAACGTTTGTATCCTATAAGAGCTCTAGAGATTGTGTAAATTTATAAATAGCGACTCTCTAATGTGAAACTCCTTCGAATCATATAACTGGCAATGAATTACTGCATATTTGTATACTGAGTCAAGTTTAAAACGCTTATTTATTTCAGTTGCACACCAATTTAGTGAAACTCCATGACTCCTAATCATTAATGACAAATAATACTAGCTATTCAAAAGTAATGGCACTCATTAAGAGACAGAATATATATACACACATCTAGTTTTTGTAGATTATGGATTTAATTTCTATTTGCACAAGTGTTGTATTATTTTTGGCTGCTGATGAGAACCCTGGTATATTTGTCTCAGACCCCCTGCTTCTGTTTGTTTGTGTGTATTTTTGCATTCACGTGGATTTTTCTATATGAATCCACATATTCATTGAACCATGTAAAGGATACTGTGCTGGTTTCGGTGTTTGGAGTTCTCTTTCATCCTCTGCAGATGCTGCTGGTGGCACTGCAGACTCCAGGGGTTGTGCTTGATCTGAGGTGCCATGTTGCCCTTCTCCAGGCTGTAGTACAGCACCTCTGCTTTATCCTCACGATTACTGCCGAGAGAATCAGAGAGTCGCGTGAGAGTCTGACATTTTCAGCCACATATAAGCAGTAGCTCACTATAACCATTTACACTCGAGTCATTATTTAGAGCTCACCTTTTGCTCTTGTCCTCTTTGCGGCCTCTCATCCTCTCGTTTTCCAGCAGGGCCGACGGCTTCTTCTTGCTCCACTTCAGAAGCTTGCTCTTAGGTTCTCCGTCGGACAAGGGTTCCGTGTTCTCCTGGTCGGATGAATCGCTGTGCAAAGGGTACGCTATCAAACACAGGTTCCCTTCCTCATCCTCCTCAAAGCTCACTGATACCACCCCTAAAGCAAGACAAAAAAAAAAAAACAGAGAGGGGTACAATGAGATCTTTTCACTTGTATTTTCTTCCTTATCTTTCCTGCTCATTTAAACCTCATTAAAAAAAAAGAAATAGATTTTTGCTTGCTAATCTGGAACTATTCAGCAAATTTCCACAATTCGTTTTGTTGCCATGGCTACACCTCGAGGTAATTACATGAGCAGTATTAAGATAAGACAAGAACAAATCAGGGAGCTTAAATGTTGTAAAGAACCCTGCAACAAAAATCAATCATCATTTCACTAGCAACCAAATAAAGATATTATTAACGGTAATGCTGACAGACCATCCACTGTGCCGTCATAAAGAGCTAAAAGCAGTAAGAACATGCGTCTCTAAATACAATCTGTCCTTCCAGCTTGTAACATCCTCCTGGTTGCTATTAGGATATTATTGATGTGCTTTTTTTAAAGTTTACAGGCACTCTCAAGCAACACACACACACACACACATACTAAAGTGTCCTTTTTCCAAACGTCATCTACAATCACCATAAACTTGATCAAATTACTATTTAAGCTTTTGACATTAGATACCATACACACGCAGACATTACCAGGATTCTGACATATTGACAGAAACCACAGCTTTGTTTTTGGCATTAAAATATCGTATTATGATCTAAATCGGTAAATTGAGAAGCAAAACAGGAGATGATATAAGGATATCCCTTTGGATTATTTTCAGTCAGAGGCTGAGGATCATAGAGACGGCCTTAATCGCAGGGTGTCCGGGGAAGGACAAGGACAAAAGGATGTCTTACGTTATTAGCATGAAGGAAGAAATGATGCTAACAGACACAGGGGAGGAAATCAGAAGGCAAATCCACAAAAGACTTTGAAAACTGCTCTGAAATATTCTTTAGAACAGCTCTCAGTTCAACACTCGGCTCCTGCACTTTCCTTGTAATTAATATCTCATCAGGTGTTGACATGTTTTATGTTTGTTCCAAAGTGTTTGGACTTTTATTGTGCTTTCTTTTGTGCATAAAGAACGGTTGTAATAACAGAATGTACAGGAAAGCGCTCCTGAACTCTGCATTCTGATTTCTCAGCAGGTGTTGATTCATTTTCTACACAAATCACAGGTTTGTATTAACGCACTCGATATAATTCGTTACTGTTTAACATTTATGGAAGGAGTCTCCAGTGTCAGCACTTTGTAACAGTCAAAGCTTTCCAACATCTTCAGGAGAGAAGTGTTTACTCCTCTTTGGTGTTTTTGGTAATATGACAAGCTGCTACGAACTAACATGCCTCAAGGGCATTCCACAACATTAAATGACCTGCAGATGGATAAAAGTACAACATGTCATTCATTAATAAATATAAAAAATGGGAAAAGCTGGAATGGTTGTGTTACAAGAGGAATAAAACACTTCAGGATGTGCTGATGTAGAAAAATAATGAACTTCAGGATGGCGACGCCTCATCACACTCACGTAATTAAACCGAATGCGGCTCAGAACATAAAGTGTACAGTGAAATATTCCCATCACACAAAACACCAAAAGACATCTGGCAATGAACTTTGCGTGCTTTGGGACCCTGAGGCTTCCTGCAGTGTGCAGAGTGGTTCATGGGTTGATGATGTCACCAGCTGTGATGTCATATTTATCAGTGAACGTACTCATGCACCTTCAGCTGCTGAGTCAAATCAGAGAGTGTGTGTGTGTGTGTGTGTGTGTGTGTGTGTGTGTGTGTGTGTGTGTGTATGGGTGGGTGTTATTACCTTTTTCGAAAATACTAAGTTTGTGTGGGTGTGTAGAGAGACAGAGAGACAGACAGCATGACAGATAGAGAGACAGACAGACAGACATACAGACAGGTTGTGTACTATTTAATTCCAGGTTCATGTCAGCTGCTGGCTTTTTTTAGGCTGTATGTCGGATGTCAAAGACCAAGTAGCACACATTGCTACTTACTTCCTTTCATCTCTGTCTCTCTCTCTCTCTCTCTCTCTCTCTCTCTCTCTCTCTCTCTCACACACACACACACACACACACACACACACAC
>JAQQZR010000036.1:2247757-2268631 GCA_030068235.1 Notoglanidium macrostoma | reverse complement strand
GTGGGAGGAAACCGGAGCACCCGGAGGAAACCCACGCATGCACCGGGAGAACATGCAAACTCCACACAGAAAGGCATCCTGGGTCACCAGGGAATCGAACCCAGGATCTTCTTGCTCTGAGGCGACAGTGCTAACCGCCGCACCACCCCTGAAGTTATTATTTTACTAATACTGAGATCCAAAAGTGCACTATCAATTTTAAAGGACAACAATTTTTCGCAAACATACACAGTTTCGTCATAAAGAATGAGCTGTCAGTTTCTAAATAAAGCTTGGATACTGGAAGCCATGTAAAAATCACAGCTACAGAGCCATTCTCTTCCAGTTAGACCCGCAAGCTCCTTCTGCTCCACTTCCTCAGAAGGAGAAGGGTCACAGCTATAGTGTCAGTTACAGTAGGTCTGTCTCTCCTTGTGACGGTCACACTCACTGCTTTTCCACTGACGTGTGTGTGCGTGAGTGGGTGTGCCATTTTAAATTCTGCCTACATGAAGCTGGCGTAAACTCTTTTAGTCACTTTGATCAACAAAAATAAAATACACTTGCACACAAACGGTAAAGTTAATATTTGTCCAGATATAGATTCAGCTTTGACTGGACAATCGCAAGTGCCGATGCAGTTTAAGCCAAATTTTGAAAATAATAAGTTTTTATAATCATAGTTTTATAATTAATTCATTAATTCTTCGTGATGCACTAACTTTTCTATGATCTGCAATTAAAATCTTTTAGAAAGAATTCATAAATCCCCTTCATGGATTGTAAATTTATAATCGAATGAGATATTTTCCTTAAGTAATATTGCATTATTGTGTGCCAGGGTTGTGGAACTTGAATTTGTGATCCTGGTTTTATAGAGATGTGAGAAGTTTGAGAAATGAGCATTATATATAAAAGGATGTGTTTAATTTCAACAGGCGATTTAGAAGTCGGTATTTCCAGTACAATTACATCTTTTTTTGTGTGTGTGTGTGCTTTTTATTTTTAATAGTGTGCTAGCTTACTGGGCAAAAGTATCAGAAAAAGCCTTTATCAGTCACATATATTGTGCAACCCTGACCTTCTGATCACTGACCCAGAGCTTTACCCACTCATGCCTTCGGATTATATATGTAACTATGTATTAGAGCTCAAAAATTAAGAAAGATAAAAGAGGATGAATTAAACAAGGCAAAGTTGCTGCAATATGATAAAGTCTTCTTGCTGTAACTAGTTTAGCAAAGATCGATGGTTTGGTACCTTCATGGTACCAAATTAATTACTAACTAACATGATATACTGATTTGTCTTATTGTACCACATTGAACTGACACTGTTTACTGAAAGGAAAGTGCATCGAAAGTGCATTTGGTCATAGCTGTGTATCAGTATTTCAATTCAATGCTTTGTAATAGTCAGTTTTAAAGCTTTGAACTCAGACAACCGTGAGTGCAAATGTCACTATCTGTGTGTGTTGTGGGCGTGTTGGGGGGGGTTGTTGCTTAGTGACCATGCTTGTTTTCTTCTTTGCTATGATAGTGTTGGGTGTTAAGCAGGTACAGATGGCCATAACAAGACTACCAGGTTACTAACTGTTTATGAAATATTAACTGTTATGGAGTATATAATGTGCAAATACTTTATTTAGAAAGTCGACATTAGTACAGCCCAAATCTAATACTTGCCCATTGTTACAAATTTTCACCATAGTCTCCAAAATAGTAGTTTATATTACAGAAAAGGTTAGCTTTTAGGAAAGCAGGATAGCTTTTACAGAGCAAGCCCACAAGAGTGTTGTCAAGTTCATTTTTAAAGTTAGACAAAGGCTAAGCAGTTTGGAGAAGTGGCAGGACCTGGTGTGATTTATGTGGAGCCGTTACTGAGAAATTACACATTTGCTTGCTGTGTGGGACATATAGTGTAGGATTGCCAGAAAGGCTATGTTCATGTTCAAACCTGCCAGGAAAAGTTTAATGTGCCGTTTCTGCAAAATTAGAAGAAACAGTCTTGGCATTAACTATGGATAATAAATCATACATGTTAGGTAAGGTTAATTTCAATAAAATGTCTCCATTTTTCATTTCTTTGTTTAATATATGGCAGTAAAGCAATGTCACTATCTCTTTTGCCAATTGTTCATGGCAGATTTTCAGACAGTACCACAGATTTGATTCAGATCTGGACTTTGCCTAGGCAACTCCAGAACATTTGCTCTTTTTTTAACCATTCTTACATTGCGTCGGCCTTACTACTTGGACAATTGTCCTTCTGAAAAGTGAAGTTTCCCCCTATATTTTCCTCCATCCATTCTCCCTTCAGTTTTGACAAGAAGCTAAGGTTCTGTGGATGACAAGGAGCTCTAGAACACAATTCTGCCACCACCATGTTTCACTGTAGGGATGGTGTTAACTTACGCACGTTAGGTTATACTGCTTTATCCATCGCAGGTCACAGCGAAGCTGGAGCCAATCCCAGCTGACTTCAGGTGAGAGGCACCGCGGACAGGTTGCCAATCCATTGCAGGGCTTACACAATGACGAACAACCATTCATACTCACATTCACACCTATGGGCAATATAGGATAGCCAATCAACCTAATCCACATCTCTTTGGAGTGTGGGAGGAAACCAGAGTACCTGGAGTAGCTGGAAACCCACGCATACATGGTGAGAACACAGAAAGGTACCCTGGTTGACCTGGAACCTTCTCGCTGTGAGGCGACACCAACTTGCCGCCCACGGTAAAGCTTTAAAGCTTTCCCAAATTCGGTATCTTGAGCTAGGTCTGATCACATCAAAACAAATTCATCATTGGTTCACTTTCATGCTTTCATAGGCCACTTCTTGAGCACCGGTTTCTTTCTAGCCACCTTCTCATACAGTCCTCAATTATGCAAATCTCTTGAAATGGTTCTCAGGGGGAACCTTCACACCACTCTCAGCCACTGTACTCTGTAACACCTTTAGAGTGACTGTTGGCCTCACCAACGTGACGGCCTTGTCTAGGTGGTGTGATGCAGCTTTCACTTCCTCACTGTTGATCCAACAGTGTTTACTGGAATGTCCAACCTCCTAGGTATAATTTATCCTTAACTTCCTTATAATGCTTTATTATGCTTTATTTCCACTCCTTTCCTTCAGACTGACCGTCTGTTCAACTGAGGTGGTTTGAAAATGGGAGCTCATGATGTTGTTAACACAATATCTTTTATTTGGACTTTCCAGATCCTGGGGGATTGAATACTTAAGCAAGCTGAATTTTTCAATTTTTGAATTTCTTTTCATAATTTGCTGGCCAGTAATTAAATAAGACTTTCACTGAAAAAATTCACTGTAAGAGAACAGGAGTTTGCAATAAAATCCTGACTGGATGAATATGTGTATTTATCATTTGTTATTCAGACAAATCTGATCAGGGGGTTAAATACTATTGCAAGCCACTGTACTGTATATCACCACTCACCCACATGAACGTAAAAACCTCCATTTCACATGGCATTTTTGTTGCACCAAGATGCCACATGTTTTTTTTTTATTATGATAATAATAGTGTGCCTCCTATTTTCATCTGTATTTGTATTTGTTTGGAACACATATGTTTATTCTGAATAATGGGTTTGTATTTGTTTCCATCCCTACTCTAATATCCCAAGCCTCTCTGCCTCGTGCATTTTCCTCATGTCTCCAGTGACCCCTTTGACTCACAACATTGTTGGTTCAATAATCATTCTGTCTGTTTTGTGGAACTGTACATTAAGTAGATCCGCACATGCCCTACAGTTATGAAAACACACTGAGCACGTGCAGGACCATGGGCCACGTGTGTGTTTTGACAGACAAGAGGTCATGGGAAGATCATTAAAAAGCAATCATGCACACAAAGACATTCATACGAGCTGCAATCATGGATAATGGATTTCCAAGGAAAATAGGAGGTTAAAAGAAAAGCAGTGTTTGATCCAGAGAGTGAGTATGTCTACTGTCTTTCTCTTCCACTCTCTCGCTCTCTATCTCTCTCTCTTTCTGATGAGCCAGCTGGAAGGGAATGTGTTTTTAACAGATGTTCAAAAGTTCATAATGTTCTTGGAAAACCCTGGACTTGGAAATGGGTTATTTTGTGGGCGCATGTGTGTATACATATGTGTGTAAGTTTGCATGTGTTACGTTACGTCACCGGTCAAGCCCAGGACAGGAAGATTTCAAAACGTAGTTGCTTATTTACCGAGATAAAAATGGCGCTGGGACATAAGGGGGAAATAAGCATTGCATGTTCCTCATGGTAAAAGTACATAAAGATGTTTTTTAATCCCATCACAAAACATTATGTTTACGAACAACTGTTGGCCTGGAATATACTGCTCCACTATTAATCATTTCAAAAGGTGGTCGTGAAAGTAACAGGAGAAATATTTTAATGAGGGAGAACAGGGCGGGAGTCGAGTATCCATGACCCGAGTCTGGAGTCTGGAGTCTTTTCTCCGAGCCAAAACTCAAGAGCACATTATGTTTCACTCGGAATATACCCACAATCCCACTGGTCTGGACCGGCGGCGCACCACAGAGCTAAAGGAGAGCGTGACAGGAATGATGAGTCAGCACTGGGGCGCATGCGCACACACACACACACACACACACACACACACACACACACACACACACACACAGACAGAGAAGTCTTTGGCATGAAAGCTCTGAAGGTAAATATGAGGTCTGTTATAACCTCCAGTCTAAATTTAACCACAGTTCACTCTTTATATCTCTCACTCTTTTCTCCCACTCTCAAGCGAGGAGCCTCTTATGTGTGTGAAAGGGTAAAAGGCATGAAATAATCCTGGTTTTGAAACACTTCACTATACCTATATACCTAGCTTTTCCAGTTAATTTGAATTTCCCCTGTTCAACATCAGCTACCTGAATTTTTCTGTGCATTCTTACAGTTGCAGCCAGAACTTTACATACAGTCATCGTGGACATGAATGTCCTGGCAATATTAGCGCTCCAAAGATTTCTTTCACCTGTTCTTATTCTGTTGCAGAATGACTGGTCAACATACATCTTTAATAGGAAAAAAACCCAATATTTTTTGCACAAGATTTTATTTATTTTGGGGTTTCTAAAATCAGCGCATGGTCAAAATTATACATACAGTACAACTAATATTAGGTTAAATGTCCGTTAGTAAGTTTCACCTTGACCAGATGCTTTTGGTAGCCATCAACAAACTTCTGGCAGAATTCTGGCTGGATATTAGACTTCTTGGGAGAATTGCTGGAATTTAATTAAATTTGTGTGTTTCCTCGAAATACTCGAGTATTTCAGGACTAAGGTCAGGAATTAGGTCAGGACTTGTTTTAAGCTTAGCCTGTTTTATCCATTCCACATGCAGCTTTGATGTGTGTTTGAGGTCATTGTCTTGTTGGAACACCCAATTGTGTCCAAATTTCTGATAGTTTGAGGTTCTGCTGAAGAATTCTGAAGTTCTTCATCATTCCATCCTCTTTGTGCAATGCACCTGTTCCACTGGCAGCAAAACAGCACCAGACCACGATGCTACCACCACCGTGCTTAACAGCTGCTACAGTGTTCCTCTGTACCTCTGCTCTTTGTGGCCAAGCAACTCAATCTTTGTCTCATCTGACCATAAAACCTTCCTCCAGAAGGCTTTTTCTTTGTCCATGTGATCAGCTGAAAACTTTATTTGAGCTTGAAGGTGTAGATTTTAGAGCAGGCTTCTTTCTCAGATGGCACCCTTTCAGTCCATGGTGATGTAAATCACGCTTGACTGTAGACAGCAGCTTCCAGTTCATGGCAGGCCTGTGCCTTGATGGTTCCTGGGTTGTTCCTGACCATCTGAACCAATTTCCTTTCATCTAAGTTTGGATGTTCTTCCAGAGCTTGGCAAAGTTGCTCCACCTCCAGTTAACTTAAATAAACCCTTTTCATGTTGTACACAGAGAAGCTACCAGCTGTGGTCAAGCATGATCAATAACAGGAAGTTAAGAGACCTTGCCATGGCAAGTTAAAAGACATTTTGGAGCTTTCAGCACTACTGAATTAATAAGCGTTATGGGTGTATGTATAATGTTGAGCCTGTGTTGATTTCAGGAAACCCAAAATAAATGAAAACTTGTGGACCAAATTCTTGGTTTTTTTTTTGTACTATCTTTCTTCCTCAGTAAAAGACCATTTCAAAGTAATCATCGAAAGCCCAATATTGCCATGTCATTCATGTCCATGATGACTGTAGGTAAACTTCTGACCTCAATTGTATGTTTATAACCAAATATCCTACGTATATGGTCTGTCCTACTGTACCTGAAATGAAAACTGTATTTGATTTTGTATCACAAAATGTCATATTTTTTTCCTGCACCACTTTCCTTATATGGTAAATGGTTCCTGTTCTCATTTTCTGTTCCCATGGTCATTAAAAAGTCTCCACCTAATCGTAACAATACCCCTCGTTAGCATGTGTATTTAAACTTTTGTGTTGCTCTTTGTATTTTCCAAGCGTGTGTAATGAACATCATTCTGAAATGGGGCTTTTTTCATGTTTTGCTTTTCAGTTCCTTGTTATATTGCTTGTGTGCTTCCCCGTCAGTCTTTCATCGTATACTTAAAAGATTACTCCTCTGATTAATCCTGATAAGTATGTTTCGTCTACTGTGTCTAAACTCACCAGCCTCCATCTTACACCCTTCATCCCACACAAAATATTATGCCTTTTACCGTTCCTCCTCCACATCACGCACTATTTTTATAAATGGAAGCCACATCATGTGAATCATGGAAAAAACCACATACACACACAGATTGATAACGGACACAAATAAAAGAACTAAACACACACACAGTCAGTCAGCAAAGGAGGCACAAATTGCACAGTTCACACATATATCGTGTACATTCACATAAAACGTGCAATTAAAACTTCTCACACTCCTATCAGACAGGCACACAGCATCCTCTAGCATCCAAGCATACACGCCTGTTTAATATCTATGTATAGGTTTATCTGTGGACAAACATTCAAAGCAATAGTCAGCGCTGCCAACATCAGACAGAGAGCAAAAACTAAATACCTCAAAACCCTCCGCAGTTAAAAGTAAAAGTGATTGTTTTAAACACCTGACTTTCCCTCGTGTTCTCTTGATATGTAAACTTTCTTCATTCTTCATTTACAAGTCTTTGATTCTCATTTCAAATTTCACTGCTAATGAAGAGTCCCCACTACAACAGAAAGGGTTATGTACATCGCAGATACACTGTCTGCACTTACACGTTCCTCTTGTTTGCCAAAACCAATTTTGCAGAAATTGATTAGACATTATTTATATTTTTTGCTTTAAAGCAAGAGCTTGGCATCCACTGACTCTTTTTATACTAACTTAGCCCAATAAACACCATTCATAGACTTGCTTTTTCCACCTGCAACCTTGTTCCAAATCTAGCCCAATTTGGTATAATAATCAGGATATTACTGATCGCACACAGATCAATAGTTAGCGCTGATGGGCATTAGGCCACTGTCACATCAGATTTTTCCCACACTGTTCTGGCGGTCACAGGAAGTCCTGTTGGTGTCTGATTTGTAGAGAGAATGTAGGGGTACTGTTGTATTGTCCATTTATTTTACAAAGTGACCATTTAATAATCCAAAACTTTTGGTAGGTGTGAAGGTGACAAGAGAGGTTTTTTAAAATTCAAACACTAACTCTAATTGGAAAACTGGTTAGTGTTAGTACTTAATAATGGTAGAGAATAGTGCATAAGTATGTGATTTGAGACACAAAGTCAGTTTATTTAGTCAGTTGTGGACACAGTGTCAAATGGTGCTATAAATGCTGCAACACTCCATATGGCTGCAGGATATGCAAGGCAGCCATCTTGTGTAGTTAAAGTTAGTAAAATTGACCCCTAAGTGGCCACTAAGACATAATTAGTCATAGTAGTAGTAGTAGAAGTAGATATATAGTATTTGTGGTTACCAGCGTCATTTAATGTGAAACTGAACTTAGTTTCCTCATCATTCATGATGAACTTCATGAGACGTAGCCTAATTCTATGCTAGCTTTGACTTTTTATAGTTAGATGACATTTATGTCCTCATACATAGACAGAGAGCATCACATTATGTCATTTTCTATGGAGATGGAGTAGTATTTTGCCTCCACCCTATATTACCACCCCAATACTATCACTGGGGCTAACCTGGCCACCCCATTATAAAGAGTCTGGCTCCGCCCATTTCACAACTTGTGTCTATTTCCTTCAGGTTAAAAGGTTTTTGAGTTTAGTGAATTTTATTCACATTCAGACTGAATGCTGCTTTAGCTGCGAAAGTGTAATTTTCAGTTTTCTCCCATATCATCATAGTAATGGATCAAATATTATAAATCCTATGCCTAAACCATACATATTTAGGAAAACAACAAAATATTGCTTGCAAAAATACCTGATGTGTTATACAAGAAATACTTCGGTTAACAATATTATCCAGTTAAATGAAATGAATGGACTTTTAACCTTTAAGAGGATCTTAAACATCTTTTAAAGGAATGCTACACTGCAACATAATCTCTATCTGTTGTGTGTGTGTGTGTGTGTGTGTGTGTGATTACCAATGAGAATTTTAATGTTTCCCTGGACTACGTCCACATTAATACATTTCAGTTTTAAAATGAAAACGATCTCCGTCCAGATGAGTGTTTTAACTCTGTATCAGAAATAATCTGCATCCATACTAACACATCTGAAAACGCATATCACATGACCATTCACATACAACGGTATAAACTGGAAGCAGATTGTCTACTCTGCAGTTGGTTGCCTAGTTGTAAGTCTCTTGCATAATAGCTTGCCATGTGTGTCTGCATGGTCGTTTTCAAAAGCCTACGTTTTCCCACGTCCACACTAAAATATTAACTAAAACAGGGCTAGCAGAAAAACTCTTCATTTCAGGGGTTTGAAAACCCCGGAGTATTATGGACACCAGGTGAAAACCTGATGGCTTTTAAAACTAAGACATATTAGTGTGGACTTAGCATGAGAAAAGAACAAGAACAACATAAGAAAACATGTTTACTTCAAACGTCTAGTGGACGATTACGTGCAGCTGTTGGACTCATAATAAACATTTATACAAAGCACATACTTCTGTTAAAATTAATAAATAAATAAATGGGATTAGTTTTTAAAATGGAGGAATTTGTGGTTATGCTAAAATCACTAGTGTGGTTGTGTATATTAGGTATACGCATGCCAAAAATGTAAAGTAACAAATTGACTTTCTGTATCACTGTGTTGGAAAGTTGCTACTCCATAAGAACAAGCTGTGGTAAGATTTTCTCTTATGTCTGTCTCGTCCTCACACCTTTAATGGTCCAGGGTAACAGCTATAATTCTTAATTTGTCCATACAATCACATTCTTATCTTGAAAATTATTTCCTGTATTAATCACACATACTACAGATACAACAGGTGTAAGAACACGCTGTAAATACTGGAGTATTCTTTTAAAACTTTAATGTTTATCATTCATATCGGCGTCACACTGACATCATCGTCCAGTCACACAGGCGGAATGTCTCATCCTTCATCACTTGCTTGTTATTAACACGAGTAATGGCTCATTTTGGAAGATGTGTCATCGTTGAACGCTTTCATGCAAAGGAACTCCTTCCATCTAAGGTGCTATGTTATACACCACTTCCGCTGTGCACCACAGGAACTTTAAACCATTTTATTGCTTTTATTAATATTTAATTAGGTCAACTTTTTTTTTCATATTTATATAGTGTTTCTTTATTTATGCTTGACAGTTCAGATGAAGCTTTCAGTCAAAGCTTCTTGCTTATAAAGATAATTTTGTATTGTACTAAAGTTGTAGCTGCTAGCTTATAAGTTGACTACACATTATATACTGAGGCATTTTGCCTCCTCTGAATTACCTGCCAGTAAAGTAACAATTTTAATAATCATGTTATGTAACATTCGGGCCCTGAAAAGAATCACATTTATTTATGAATTCAGCCCACAATGTCACAAACCCCAGACCACCATGCTAAGCTAAATATTCAATTTCCCCTGCTTATTTTAAGAATAAATATTGCATAAGGTATTGTATTAGGTAGCTAATACATGCTAAAAGGCTGTACTAGCTTTTGTACTAGCACAAATGGTTGCTAACATAGTTCGCACTAGCTAACACTAGCTAACAATGTGTTTCAGTTGACTACTAGCCTACTTAGCATTATCTAGCTACGTACTATTAACTGCTAATATGGTTTTATATCTTTTGCAACTAACGACAATTGCTTACCTAGCTATAGTTAGCTAGCTAACTATAATTAACTGACTTGCTGCTAACAGTTAGCTCAGTAACTGTATATAACACAGATTATTATGTGATCCAAACAAACAAACGTTAATAGAAAGATTGATTCGCTTCGCAAAATGATACAAATGCTGAACGTGGGGTTTTTATGCACGTCATATTTTACAATTTTTATTTTTGGAATTTTCACATGAAGGACATGTGCTTTTTAGTACATATATTTTTTTCCACATGTAATTCTCTTTCCCGCTTTATTATATATACAGTATTTGTTTTCACATTGTAATTGGTTCACATGGTTTTTTTTTTTCCACAGTTAATTTATATTGATATTAATTTTTCACATGCATGATGTGATTTTATTTATCACATGTTTACCTGAGTTCATATGTTCAGTTTCAGGGCATGGCGTGGTGAAATGCGCCTTCACGTGTTTTTCACGTGATCACATATTACAGTGTTTGCATAAAGAACATGTGAAATGTCAGTGAGCGTTAGCATCGACTCATTCTCATTACTTCCCTTTCAAGCTTGTTTAGAGAGAAACTACTGCACCTGAAGTCCTCTCCCGGTGTTACAGTGCTGCACTGCTATATTTATATATTCATATTATATATTTATAGCAGATTCATTTTCTGCCCAATGATCTGCTGTTGAGACCATTAAAAGCTTAATGTTTTGCAATATTGGGTTGGCCTCAAAAATATTTTTATTTTGGCCTCAAAAATAATATTGGGTTTACCTAAAAAATCCTACAAGCACTATTATTTTTTTTTCACTGATATAGGTAAATGTTAATTCATTTGCTCAGACTGAACAAACAAACTTTCTTTTACTTTCTAGATTTTATGCATATGGTAGAATGTTCTTTATACTATGGTAGTGTTCCTGAAATTAGATTTTTAAAAATCGCAATATATCGCTGTGCATAGGGTGTCACTATATACTGAATCGTAACCCCTGTGTCGTGATACAAATCATATCACCAGTTTCTTGCCAATACACAGCCCTCTGAAAGACAGGAATATCTGATCATTTTGACCACATGGGGACATTTTCATACTGCAGCTTTTATTGAAAAACTAATACAGCTAAAAAGTTTACTTTTAAAAAGGTTACTCAGGTTAACTTTAGAGTTAGATAAAGGTGTATTTTTCAATTATTTGCACTGATAATTATTTCAACCAAAGGTCATCATAAGGATAGTAAAGCAAAGGTGTGAATGTGTGTGTGCGTTTTATACCCTTATGAGGTCCAAATGTCCTCACAAGGATAGTAAGATTTGACAATGTCCTCACAAGGATAGTAAGATTTGACAATGTCCTCACAAGAAAAATGTTTGTTTTGGGTTTTTAAGAAAATAATAAAAGAGAGGTTAGGGTTAGGTTAAGGTGCAGGTGTAGCTTTAATTAGCTACATTAATTATTATGTCAAGGGAAGGAACGTCCTCACAAGGATAGTTAAACCAGTGTGTGTGTGTGTGTGTGTGTGTGTGTGTGTGTGTGTGTGTGTGTGTGTGTGTGTGTGTGTGTGTGTGTGTGTGAGTATATGTCATTGATGGCACTGACGGTAGGTAGCACATCTGTGAATATATGCGGTGGGAAGGTACACTGCGGGAGCGTGTGTGTCTCTGTCAGTGTGTGTGTGTGTGTGTGACTGTAGTGACATTGCAGCCTAAGCGCCTGACGTCAGTGTGAATCTTCGAGCTGACGCACGTCGTGTGAGTGCAGTAATGATTCAGACTGCAGACTTTCAGGAACAGAGCTGCAATTCAGTTTCTGCCGAGGACACGAGGACACCAATTCTGCAAAATCGACTTTTTATACACTCACACACACAATAGACACTTTAATACTTTTCCATCTCAAAATGTTGACCCTTCACTATACAATCATACATTCAATGCATACTGTACAGTACAATACAGTGGCCTTGTATACCCAACAGAACTCCATGAAAGTGGTAACATAATGTAACAACATATGGCAAGCTAGTTAAGTGTGCTAATACAGACTAACAGAAACAACAAGTACATGATGATTATCTTCTTCTACCTAAGTTTCACGTGTGTATGTAGTTTATTAGTCATTCATCTTTATTTTCCCTCGACAAGTTTACAGCTCGCTCCTCGGCTGATGTGCGTAGTGGGATCACATTAAGGTGAATCACACCGCCGTGAAGAATATTAAGTTTAAACACACTCATTTCTTTTACTGGCGGTTGAATTGACTTGTCAAACTACAAATAAAAGCCTACTGATCAGATCTTGTGTCGAGATTTTACTTGGTTTAATATGAATAGGTTTTCTGTTGTACATAAAAGGAAAGTTATTGACCTGACTGTAGATCGTTGTGTCTAACGGTTCTGTAACAAAGCCATTTTTAGATAATTACATATTACTACAAATAGTGCCGAATTGTGTAGTGTTTAACATGCGAGCTGATGAGGCAGGCAGTCTAATGATCATTCTCCGGGGTCGCAACACAAGCAGGCAGAAGCAAGCAGGGATAATCCGCAAGTGGACATGAGAAACAGGAGCAAAACCAGGAAGTCAAACTAAAAACTGTCAAACCGGTAAACAGAGAAAGACGGTTGATAACATTGACAAAACGTTACCAATTGCTAAAGAAAGAACAGGGCTTAAAGAGACAAAATAATAAAAAAATCAACGCAACTGATGTCCAATCAGGAAACGTACCAATCCCAGGACAAGGAAGGAGACAAGACGCAAATTTAAAAAATGGACATGACAGTGGATTTTGTCTAACAATGAAGCACATGGACATTGAACAAAAAATCTGCACACCACACGAGACAGGGGTTTTTGTGACAATGTATGTTTTATGCCAAAAACACTAGTTTGAATACTGACTTTTCTGCAACAATTCTGTGATGTGTATTTGTGTTTGGCCAATCAGTAATCTGCAGTATTTCTAGCTCCACCCACATGCCCATGCTTGGTACTCTACCAAGGAGGATAATTAACTTGGCATAGATAGTTAACTTCATTAACTTGATTGTGGTACGGTGGAGCTGGAAATTTAAAATGATAAAAGGAGTGGGATTGTAGATTTGTTGCCAATCTATCTGATGAATAAAACAGTACTTTTTTCATATACACATGAACATAAATGGTGCTACAATATGTCACAGATAGATAGAGAGAACATTAGCAGTAGTGCTACAATATGCATTTGTGTCACACTAACCAACAAAGCTGAAAATATTCTTAAGCAGGCAAAATCATAATCTTATCATAAACTTAAAAATGTGTCAGATTTGCTTTATTTATACATAGTTAAGTTCTTTATTTTGTCATTTTTAGGATAATTTCCCATTTTGCAGATCCATGTTGAAATTTCCCTTCTCTAAGACAGTTAAGCCAACTCCCAGATGAGCTCCTATTCATTATACATGCTCATTACATAGCGTGTAAAATAGTCATGTGATAGACATCATGTAGTTCGAGCCACAGGGGAACAATATGAATATGACCTTGATAAGTACTTGTTCAGATAATGGAAATGAATGAATCGTGTATAATATACAATAAATGGTGACTCAGAACCCTTTTTTCTACATCATCAAGAGACACAACATTTAGCTTGAACTTTTTAAGAGACCCGTGTTTCTTTAGATTTGCATCAGGGAGCTAAGAAGTAAATAATATATGAAGTGGTAAAGCTTAACATGGTATGATTTCCTTCCTTCAGATTATGGGAAACTTTGAATACTTTTGAAATAAATACGTTTCATCTGCCAGCAGTAGTACACACACACACACATACACACACACACACACACACACACACACACTTACAACACACACAGAGATGTTATGTGGATAGCCTGTGGTTTTTGGGTTATGTGTGTGTGTGTGTGTGTGTGTGTGTGTTATGGGGGCTCAGGGTCAGGGTTACATAATGTCCAGTACTCACCCACTAAGGCCACGGATTAGGAGACAAAGAACAGTACAGTGCACTAATAACAGAGATCAAGCACGAAAGAGGGACAAGAAGACTATCTGGACTTACAGATCAGCATCAGAGGTGGGATAATCTGACTAGAAATGTCTGAATGAGGTCTAACAGCATTGTGTGTGTGTGTGTGTGTGTGTGTGTGTGTGTGTGTGTGTGTGTGTGTAGAGAACACACTGTTCACACTCTTCTAGAAAAACTGAACCCTACTGTGGCTCAAAAACATCAGGCAATAAACACTCATTACTATCCGAAGACAGACTGTAGATGTAACTCTCGCTCTCTCTCTCTCTCTCACACACACACACACAGTATACTTGTCTTACTATCCTTGTGCTTAATCTCAGCAAGCAAAATTAAACATTTTTTAGGTTGTTGGAGGCTTTTGTGGGCTTTTTTTTTGTTGTTTGTTTGTTTATTAAAGCTTCTTTTTGAACAGGAGAAGAAAAAAATGCAGCACACACTAAACTTGGGGACTTGGTAAATTTCCACTGCAGTCCATACGGTGAGTCAGCCAGCGACAAGCTCACACACGCACACACACACTCAGTAGATCACCTCTACAGACACCATGGAACCTTTTCTCGGACATCAGTCTTAGTCTCTCTCTTTCTCGCGTTAACTCACACTCAATGAAAGAGAGATGGGTTTTAAAAGGGGCCTGATACAAAACATTGTGCTCATTAGGGATTTAATCTGTTTTGCACATCATGCATGAAAGAAAGTGTAGAATATCCGGCACATTCCTGAAATCCGTCAGTGCACTGCAGTAGGTTAGCATCCAAACCATGTAGCGGTTCTATATAACAGTACAAAAGACTCTGAGATGGACGGACGGATGGACGGATTAGCTCTTTTCCCACCTATATTTTAGCAACCAACAAAATTCAAGCGAAAAATAATTAGAAATGCTTTAAGGTAGAAAAAAAAAGCTGTCAGAAGTGAGCAGAGAACTGAGAATCAGGCAGGAAACAGTGAATCGAGCGCAGGGCTGCGAGAAGCGAGCACACTTATGTCCGGTGTACTGCGTTTCAAAGACACAGTGTTTTGTCTGCGCTCACATCATCATTGTTTTTGCTCAGTTTCCTTGATTCTGCGTTTTTGTGGTGTCTATTTTATTCAGCTTAACCTCATATCTGCTCTATCTTATAAAAGACAGTGATCTCACTCCATACAAATGTGAAATAAATTGCCATTGTATTGCCGGCTAATTAGCTTAGCACTACGCTTAATATTTACAAGTTATGTATAGCAATGTTTAGTCAAGTGCGAAAGTTTGCACACCCCACAGAACAAAATGAAGAAAGACGAGATGATGTTCAGTGTTTTAGGATTCACGTGTATCTAAATTGGTCAACTGATATGTGTTAAGATCATAATATCCTAATTACTGTGTATTTTGAATGGTTGTGTTGTTACAGAACACCCACATTTCATTCTAAACATTTTGATAATACTTTTTTTGGAGACCATAGATAACTTGTCATTATAAAGGTATACCTATATTTTCCTTTATTCCATTAAAAAAAAATCAATGGAGGCATTTCAAGCCAGCAAAAACCTTATAATTCATTAAAGCAGTGAAATTACACATGTGTGCTTTAACATTTAAGGGTTCACCAGTGAGGTTTTTGCTCCAGCAGCTTAAAAAGCATTCTCAGGTCGTTCCAGTTTCAACATGCTTGTGTACGTACAGTAACTTAGACACGTGAAGAGCAGCTCTATATACAGCTTACTGTGATTTTGCACTTTGATTCTATTGGCTTTTTTCCAAAGTAACCACCATAACACACAAAACCTGATCAATTAGCGACTGAACCCAACGACCCAGCAGTCAAGACCGAGCTTGCCAAAGCAGATGTTCAACGATTGGCTCGAAACACGAGTTTGGCTCTTTCTCAAGCGCCAGAAATAGCTCTGTGTCCTTCTGTTATCAGAGACAGATATCAGCAGTTCATCTTCTCTTGCAGTCTAAGAGCACTGTAAAGTACTTTCTTTCTACTTTAATCCTGTTAAACCTTTATTTCTATTAAATGTGTTCTTCGGAGGATGATCAGTCTCAAAGCTGTGTAGCTGTATATTGCCCTGTATAGCTTCATATGCATTTTTTAAATCTTGTTTTTTGTATACAAATAAAAGAAAGCCTTTATTTGTCACATATGCATTCCAGTATAGTGAAATTCTGCTCAAAATAACCCAGCCTGTTAGGAATGATTAGCCATGATACAGTCCAGAGAGGGTTACGCTTGCTCAAGGGCCCATCAGGGGCAGAATGGTGGTGCTGACTCTTCTGATCCAAGGTCTTACCCAAGGTCTTTATTACTGAGCCATCACTTTTATTAGTCATCGTAACTCAATGTACAAAAAAATCTAGCACGATTTACAAAATCTCTGAAGGGTCATATGAAAAAATTTAGAAAATGCATTCCAGATTTTCACTTGAGGAAATTATATCAGGAATGGAACATCACTATCACTTAAGTAACTTAAAGGTCCACTGTGTAGGAATTTGAGGGTATCTATTAGCTGAAATGAAGTGTGTATTCCATGTTATGTTTATGTTTAAGGAATTAATAAGTATGTTTTCATTAGTGTACCTGTAACAATGAATCATTGTCTTTTGGTAATCTTAGAATGAGCCCTTTATGTCTACATAGGGAGCGGGTCCACCTCTACTGAGCCGCCACGTTGCACCGCTACAGTAGCCTGAACGGACAAACCTCTAGGGAGCAGCTTCTGGGTTTCGCGTTTTTACAAGTGGCAGCGTGAATCCAGAAGGAAGCGCCAGAAAGGAAGACAAGGAAGAAGAAAGAAAAGGAATCAGTGTTTGCTGGTGCTGGATAAAAAAAAATTCCGAGAACCCAAATTTTGTAAAATGGACAATCATACTTATTATTTAGCATTAAAAAAAAAAACATCAGAGTGTGAATGTAAATATTTGGAAGTATCGTATGTACACCTGCAGGACACCGTATGCTCTAATACATGCTTGGTTCAGGTGGTTGAATCCTACATACTGGACATTTAACAGAATTACATAGTGGACCTTTAACAGAAATATCTGAGGCTTATTTGTCTCTAAAACAACAGAAGAACACATTCATAGTAATCCAGTAGTTCAGGAACCATGGAGGACCAGGACTTTTGGACAGGCGGGACAAAATATTGACTTCTTTTTTCTATTCATTAATTTAGATTGCTAATAAAAGCTAGCCATATTAATGAAATAAACAATGAATACTTGAACACTCACAGCTAACGTTAACTAGCTAGCTTGTTTGACGTTTTAGGTATTAGGTTTAGGCTTAATGACGTTTTAGGTTAATAAAAACCTACATTCAACATTTTACCTGCACCAGCTCACTACACTTTACCTTGAAATATAACCACCAAAAATAAATTTCAAAAATTTGTATTTTTGCATTAATGTGTGAACCCGTATAACATCTCATGCTTGAAACATTATAGGTTATGAAAAACGTACATTTTAGTTCACCGAGTCAACCCCGAAACCTGAACACAGTCACATGTTCAACATGATGTTGTATTACCTGAATTTCCTGAAGATCGTGGGAAGTAAGAAAGCACAGCATGTTCTCTCTTTTTTTCCTTTGTTTGTAGTAGTATGGTGATACTAACTGATAATGAAACTTTGAAAGTGTAACTTGTTATATTTTGAAAAACTGACACTTTTAGTAAATTATGAGAAAGTCATTAATGGCCTTCTGTCATTACTATGGATGCTAATTGGCCAAATTTTGAGTGTTTACTAAATCTATCAGTAAATGGGGAAAAAAACTCAAACCTGTTATGCATTTAAAAGCAAAATGCAGCAAAGAAGCCTTGCTTGTGTTTCTACCACTACTGCAATGCTGCAGTTTCCTCTGGGATCTATCTAGTCCTCCCTATCTAGCTATCTGTCTGTCTATTTATCTAAAATGGGATGTTGTTGCCCAAAATAGGTTAACACGATTTTGAATGGTTAAATCTATATTTTCTATGATTCTTTTGAAAAAGAGTTTAAAGAAAAAGAGTTTAATGTTACAAGGACTGACAGCAATACAATGAAGGAATCACCCTGACAATGTTAAAATGAGGAAGAGTCTTAAATAACACACTTTCTGTCTGTTTAACTGCAAGATTAGTATCTGTGCATTTCTCACTTGGCCTACTGATCCTCCTGTGTCCTCAAGAAACAACCGAATCAACTCCAAGCAATGGATGTGTGTGTGAGTGAGTGTATGGAGGATAATGCTAAGTGTGTAATCAATGATAGGGCTCCTATTAGGACAGACAGTAAATTACAGTATATCATGGATGTCTTATTTTACTTTAGTATTCTGTCGCACACGTCATTAACCATGTCTCCTGTCTAACTGCAAGTGTGTGTGTGTGTGTGTGTGCGTGTGCGTATGCATATGTGTCATATTTTAAATTAAAGGGAAATTTGTTTGATTAAAAATACACTACTCTAATAAATGTGTTTTATAAGAAAATTGGTGTATGTGGATATCATACTGTGAAGTGGGCGGAGCTTAAAGCCTTCATCAAAGTTGCTAGGTTTAAGATAATGCTGTAGACAAAAACAGTAAAACATGATATTTTTATTACTATAATTCAAGATAAAACTATGAAATGATGAAACGATTCAGGTAACCAAATTTGTTGTTTCTACTTGTAGTGTCTTGCTTTAAGATCCTTTCTATATAGCTACATTCTTGCCTCAGGACTCAGGTGTGAGGAAAATAAAGGTGAAGTCATCAGGGACTATTTCCCAATAGTCTTTTCCAGTGTAAATATGTGTAACATGGCAGACTAACTTTAGACTTTACCCACCTTGATGATATTTAAGCTCTTACCTACTTTCAGTATGTCAGCAGTCTTGACATGTTTTTTTTTTCCGACATCCTAGAAGATAAAAGTAGAACTCGGACATGAACAGCATCAACAATATTCTCGGGAAAGATTACTGTTTATGTTTCCTGTGTCCTGTGTGTGTGTTTATGTTGATGTGTTGTCTGTGGGAACGGGGCATCAGCAACAGCTTCAACACCTAATCATGTAACCATAAACGCCATTATAGTGCCTATGAACACATGCTAAGTGCTGACCTCAACATATTCATATAAACAGTTCTTCAGTCTGAGGACATCCTTTCAGAAAAAAAAACTGCATGTTGTGCAATAAAACTAAATATAATCCTCACACAAGAAGCTCAGTGGAATTACAGACATAAAACACCACACACACACACACACACACACACACACACACACACACACACACACACACACAGAAACCTACTGAATCATGGATTTTGGTAAAGTGCTGAGTGTAAGCATAATGATTGTTCATTTCTAAAGCATGTAGATGAAGACCAGGTCAGCAAATGTCCAGCAACATTAAGGACAAATACACTGGATTGCAAAATCAGGCCTTTGCATTGACTCATATGCAGTTTGTTGTTATTCATTATGACTAAGATGTCCGGTTGTGACATGATTTTGCAATAACAGCTAAAATCTATCAACATCTCAACAACGTTAGAGTTGTAACTATGTAGGGCATTAAGAGTAGGGCATTGTATCACAAGGTCTCATTGATGGTGTAATAGGAATGATATCCACTGGCAGCCGTACATGCCCATGCCATAACACTGACTCAACCATGTTTGACAGACGATCCTTTTCCATACTTTTCTCTTCCCTTCATTATGGTACAAGTTAATCTTGGTTTCATTAATACAAAAAAATCTTGCACAGAACTGGACAGGATTTCTAGAAAAGGCTAATCTGGCCTTTCTGTACCTGAGGGTTACCAGTGGTTTGCATTTTGAGGTAAACCCTCTGCACTTACACTCATGAAGGCATTTCTTGATTGTAGACTTTGACAATGACATGTCTACCTCCTCAAGAGTGTTTTGACTTGGCTAAATGTTGTGAAGAGGTTTTTCTTCAGCAACAAACGAATCCTGCAATCATTCACTTTAGTTGTCTTCCATGGTCTTCCAGGGCTTTTGGTGTTGCTGATCTCACCAGTGCATTCCTTCTTTTTAAGAATGTACCAAATCGTTGATTTTGTTTCTGTTGAAGTTATCTCTCGAAAGGGTCTGTTTTGTTTTTTCAGCCTAATGAAGTCCTCCTTCATTTGCATCGACACCTTTTTGGACCGCATATTGAGAGCTTCCATGAACAGCTGCTAAATGCAAATTCAGCAATTGGAATCAACTCCAGACCTTCTATCTGTTTAATCGGCCATGAAATAATGAGGAAACAGACCATAACTGGCCATGAAATTGCTTATCAGTCAATTGGCTAATTTCTTTTCAGCCTGTAAAAACGGAGGGACTGTGGCTATAATTCCTAAATGGTTCATGCAATATTTTTATTAAACACTTTGAGTTAAAGCTGAAAGTCTACACTTCAAAACCATCTTGACTGCTTAATTTCAAATCCACTGTAGTGGTCTAGAGAGGCAAAATTATAAGAATTGTGCCATTGTCCAAATACATTTACATTTACATTTACATTTACAGCATTTGGCAGACGCCCTTATCCAGAGCGACTTACATAAGTGCTTTG
>JAQQZR010000036.1:2226074-2247657 GCA_030068235.1 Notoglanidium macrostoma | reverse complement strand
TCACTGCTCACTTGTATGAAATAAGATGTATGTAAGTCGCTCTGGATAAGGGCGTCTGCCAAATGACATAAATGAAAATGTAATAATCTTATAAAAGCTGAAAATGAAACTGTTCATTAGTTATCTTTCTTTCATTATAAAGCCCGAACCATAAATAGTTATAATTTGCATTATTGCTATATATACAACAACACTTTCCAAAAAAGTTGACACTGTACAAAGACAACAAAGCACATCAAATGCAGAAACTGAGAACATTTTATTATTGTATGAAAAATATATGCTCATTTTGAATTTGATGCCATTAACATATTTCAAAAATGCTGGGATATTAATGCTTAAAAAAAAAAAAAAAACGCCCGGTGGAACATCTCACAACTCATTAGATTAATTGGCAAGAAGTCAGTAACGTGATTGGGTGTAAAAAGAGCATGCCAGATGACGCAGTTTCTCAGCAGTAAAGATGGGAAGGCGTTCACCACTCATTTAACTTGGACATTAAGCTCATTTAAGATGGTCAGACGAATCCAAATTTTTTATTCTTTTTGGAAATCAAGGATGCAGCGTCCTTTGGACTAAGGAGGGGAGGGACCATCCGGATTGTTATCAGCTTACAGTTCAAAAGCCAGCATCTGTGATGATATGGGGGGCATTAGTGCACATGGCATGGGTAGCTTGCATATCTGGGAAGGCACCATTAATGCTGAATGATATATACAGATTTTGGAGCAACATTTGCTGTCATCCAGATGCCTTTTTCAGGGAAGGCCTTGCTTATTTCAGCAGGACGATGCCAAACTGCATGTGTTACAAGAGCATGGATACGTAGTAGAACACTCTGGGTGCTAAACTGGCCTGCCTGCAGTCTAGACCTGGCCCCCATTGAAAAGCTTTGCCGTATCATGAAACGAAAAATACGACAAAGACCCAGAATTGTTGAGCGGCTGAAATCGGGCAGCATTACACTGCCAAAACTCCAGCAGCTGGTCTCCTCAGCTCCTAAACATTTACAGAGTTGTTAAAAGAAGAGGTGATGCAACACAGGAGTAAACATGTCCCTGTCCCAACTTTTTTTAAACGTGTTGCTGGCATCAAATTCAACATGAGCATCTATTTAAAAAAAAAAAAAAAAAGGAAACGTAACATTTCTCAGTTTCAACATTTCACATATTGTTTTTGTTCTATTTTCAATTAAATTTGGGTCTAACACGATTTGCAAATCATCATTATGTTTTAATTTACATTTTACGTCCCAACTTTTTTTGGGAACAGGGTTATATGACGAAATGATAAAATGAAACCTTTCCAGTCTATTGATTAAAAATGAAACTCTTCCAGTTGACAGATTAAAAGTGAAACTCTTTCAGCTCCCAAACAAGCCATTGCCTTTTTTTTTCCTAAAACTGATCAGGTTTGCATTATTATGATAAGTGATTGTTCTTCTTTACCTAACAGTGGCTGAAATTGTTCTAATTAACCTTTTTTAAACTAACAGGCAAAACGATATAAATATATCTGGGCTTCATAATCACATCTGAGAGATAAAACATGACTCACCATTCACACTGACAAACTGATAAGATGTTGTAAAGAGATTTCCACTGAAGCGTTTTGATTAAATTATACTACAAACGAAACTGTATTGCTAATATATTGTGAAAGACAATGGGATGGTAGTGGGGTGCGGCTCATTTTTACGATTTGACTCATAAAATAACGTTAAAGAGCCAAGCCAGTGAGCCGACTCATACACATGACGACACGTCACTTGAGGGATTTTAAATTCACCTGTGAGCCTGTGGGCATTTTGCCATCCAAGCATGATTATGCTAATTACAGACTGGGTGTAAAGTGCAGGGTGTAAAAGGAGAGTTATAAGATGGCAGGTTTCGGTTACAGATCATGTTTTACCACAGTAAATTTAGTCGAGGCAGCAGAGAGCAGGTAAGGATTTGTGGCCTACTCTAATGCTAGAGAGAGGATTACTGGCTCAAGGTGTTACATCAACTTGCATTTTTGCACTGAAGTCATTTAAATCATCTTTAAAATGTATGCTTATTAATTACAAGTTGTAACAGTGAGATTGCTAAAATAAAAAATCTGTGAGGCTGTTCAACACTGACCAACAACCCAGAAGAAGAAGAAGAAGAAGAAGAAGAAGAAGAAGAAGAAGAAGAAGAAGAAGAAGAAGAAGAAGAAGGGGATGATGTTAAAGGAGGTTTCTCTTCCTCCAATGTTTTATTTTTATTGTTTGGTTGTCTTTGTTTCCATCATTTTCTTCATGTGCATTCAATTATTATTGTATAATAATGAATAAAATAAAAATTAATATTACAATAAAGAAGTTTCTTTTAAGAATAGACAAATAATCGATTTAGTGAAAGGCACTTTAAGTAGCTTTATATTAGTTATTTATTACAGTTGTTAATTTTGTAATGAGCACTGAGTTGTTACTGAACATTTGTGTTGTCTGTCCTTATATTTAGGATTTCTGGAGAAAAACAGTGATTTCCTAATAACATGCTTAATCCAATTCTTGTTTTAGATCCATGTGATGTGCTTTTACACATGATGTTAATTTCACAACATGACACATTTATATAAATTATTATTATTATTATTATTATTATTATTAGTTCTTGGGGAACTTCACATTCATTATATAAAATTTTATTTAAAAAAGAATGTTTAACTTTGATATTTAGGTATTTTAATTATTATAAATGAATAACAAATAAGAGTATTAGGTATATTTATTAAATGTAGCCTATTTTTTTATTATGTTTAATGCTAAATATATGGGATTGATGCATTTTTGTATAAATTGCAAAACTCCAGTTTTTCCACTCCAATCTTAACACACCGTGTCTTCATGGAGCTGCTTTGTGCACAGGGGCATCGTCATGTTAAAAGGGAGTCCCCTTTTAATCTATGTTCTAGATTAAAAGTATGAGAGCAAGAGAGAGAGAGAGAGAAAGAGAGAGAGAGAGAGAGAGAGAGAGAGAGAGCATTTCATTAAGTATCAGTCAACTCAATATTAAACTGTTATTAACCTCATATTTCCCCTGTGATATTTGCTTTTATAATAAAATGTAAATTGGTGAGACTGTTTAGCTGAGTCTAGGTTTAATCTTTTACTCAGACTTTTGTTAGCTCTCCAGTGAAGTCCAGTCGTGTCCAGACCTTTATGTGTTTGTGTGTGCAGTAGTTGTTGTCCAACAGCGTCCCCTGATGGTGATAAGTAGGCAATAATGCTGCTGTCAAAAATCGCATTTGCACTCAGTTAACAAATCCTTTTCATGTGCCCATTGAGCAGAGAAGGTTAAGGACCCAAAAGTGGCAGCTTAACAGTGCTGTGGTGTAAATCCTCAACCTTCTGATCAGTAACCCAGGGCCTTAACCATAGAACCATCAGTGCCAATGATAGCCTTAGACCTCTGCTCTTGGCTGCATTTAAAAATATGGCTGAAGTTTTATTTTAGCACCGTATTGTTTCACGATACCTGACCATCACACCCATATGTGGTTCTTCCCCAAACTGTTGCCACAAAGTTGGAAGCACACAATTATATATGATGTCTTTATATGCTGTAGTGTTAAAATTTCCCTTCAGTGGATCTAACAGGCCCAAACCTGTTCCAGCATGACGATGTCCCTGTGCACAAAGCAGCTCCATGAAGACACGGTGTGTTAAGTTTGGAGTGGAAGAACTGGAGTGTCCTGCACAGAGCCCTGACCTCAACCCCACTGAACACCTTTGGGATGAACTGGAACTGGAGCCTCCTCGACATCCCAACATCAGCTGAATGAACACAAATCCCCACAGCCACGCTCCAACATCTAGTGGAAAGCCAAACAGAAGGGTGGAGCGCATTATAGCAGGAAAAGGGAAATAAATCTGGAATGGTATGTTCAACAAGCACATATGGGTGTGATGATCAGGTGACCACATACTTTTCTCCTTATAGTGTACATAATTAAGTGTAACATTACGTTTAAAGCTATTTGGCACTGCATACTTTTGATATGAGCAAAAAATAACTAGAATTTTATCAAACCTATAATTAATTATGAGGATGAACTATTACTAAATCTAGAGTATTTGTAGAATTTGTGTTATGTGTATATACGTACATTGTTATGTGTTATTATTGTGTTGTGTGGTTTTGAGTATTGATATACTGTAGTTTTTAAGTATAGAAAATTTAATTTGCCTAATTGCCGAAACCCGGGATCGAACCAGGGACCTTTAGATCTTCAGTCTAACGCTCTCCCAACTGAGCTATTTCGGCACTATGACCTGTTGTATTTTTTAAAAAACAGCTAACTGTGACTTCTAGCGTTGATTGATAGGTAGCACAGCTGAAGTCAAAATTTCGCGCATGCGCGTTTGTACTCAGACAGGAGGAAATGTGATGAACAAAGGACTCGGGTCCTTTGACTCGGGTGAGTATTATTCAACATGCTGCCTATAAAAACCAATCAGCATTATACATTATAAATAAATATATTTTCAAATTAATAAAATAAGAAAACTGCACAAAGCAGAAATGAATAAACATGCGTATTGGAGAAAGATTTTTAAAGAGTGGAAGAGAAAAATGGGAACGCATGATAGGACAAGGTAGATTTGTAAAAAGAATACATTCATTAGAGATTCATTCCTGACATTGTGGGTTTCCTCTGACTTCTCCAGTTTCCTCCCACCTTCCAAAAACATTCCAGTAGGTGGACTGACTAAAGCCCAGGAAATTACCACAAGACCATGTAAATTTAACCCTAATTTACAGGTGCGACTCTGTGATTTTATTTCTGTCCGAATCAGCCAAGTTGATGTTTTTCTCCTCTGAGAAAATTACAGACCAAATGAATTACCTACTTACCTACTTTTTTGGCAAACTCAGAAAATCATTTCAGTCCTGTCCGGATACAAACGTCCATGATTTTCTATGCAGCTGTCGCCTTGCCTTGGAATAAAAGATATTTGACTCCTACTGCTTTTTCATAGTGTGTATACCTGTGACCCTCCCACAGATATTAAACTTAAACTATTAATCTTCCTGAATTATAAACTGAATTAAAAGCTTTGTGATCATGAACTGTATTCTCAAACTGAAAGAAGAACCAGTGTTTCATCTCTAATGCTCTCTGTCTGCTTGGTCACCATGTTTTAATGATCATATGACCATGTGACACAAACAAGCTCATAGAAAATACAACTCGCTAGAAACTCACTCCACATTTTAATTCTGTTCGGATGCGAGAGTTTTAATACTGAGGATACATTTTTTAAATAAATAAAATAAATTAGGAGATTTTTATTTGCAGCATTTTAATCAGCACAACTATAGAACTGTTTCCTAAATTGGCATTATAGACATTTATCAGATAATCACAGCATGAGAATATTATCAAGTGCTCATGTCGACCAAATGAATGTTGATCCTCATTCAGTATAAACATTATATTAAATAATGCTATTTAATTATAATTATTTGTGAAAGTGTTATGTGTATGCATGTACAGACAGTTCTTGTGTTTTGCGGTTTAAACATGTTAAACGGAATCAGTTAGAAAACGTCGTTGAAGAATACTGTAACCCTCGGCTGCCGAAACCCGGGATCGAACCAGGGACCTTTAGATCTTCAGTCTAACGCTCTCCCAACTGAGCTATTTCGGCGCGGTTATGAAGGCTTCACAGTGGCGTCATCTGGTGGTGATTTGTAGGTCGTGCAGTTGAATTTGCGCATGCGCATTTTCGTCTGGTCATTTAGTGTCGGGTTTTCCCTATAGACTTGCAGATCGGCTGTGGACACATTACGTAGATGTCAAATGCATTAAAAATAAATCCATTTCGAAATAAATAAAATTATAAAAGCTGAACAAAGTAGAAAATAAAAACGAGCACATTGGAGAAACGCAATGTAAAATATATATACAGTAGCGTAACACATATTTTAACACAAGTTTTAGAACAGGGTTATATTAAATTAAATTATTAAATATGTGGAACCACAGCTGCCGAAACCCGGGATCGAACCAGGGACCTTTAGATCTTCAGTCTAACGCTCTCCCAACTGAGCTATTTCGGCGCGTTGACAGGCAGCTTCGTGTGTCTGTCAGTATATTAGACAACGCCGCAAGCTGTTTCAAAAAGTAAAAGTTTTATATTGTCGTGTACTCGGAAAGTACAATGAAATTTCTCACCTGCCTGCCATTCTTTACGACTAAACATAACAATACAGATATACAGATATATTCACAGCCCAAAGATTATATATCTTCCAGTGCCACCCAAATGATGGGGTGGGTTCCCTTTTGAGTCTGGTTCCTCTCAAGGTTCTTCCTCTTGTCGTGTTTGGTAGTTTTTCCTCACCACCGTCGCCACAGGCTGTATATAGATACATTTATAGATTCATAAATTTCTATTCAGAATTTATATACTTCTGTGAAGCTGCTTTGTGACAATGTCTGTTGTTAAAGGCGCAATACAAATAAAATAGAATTGAACTGAATATCACCTATCTAATGAGATAGGATTCAATTTTCCACACACAACACTTAAGCTGTAATCTTTACAGGTGAACGATTAGCACTTTTAAGTTTTCTTAGATGAGTAAGTCTTCAGAAAAAAAAAACCAAGCGATTTGTTTTCTAATTTTCACCTGTCCTGTTTTAGTGAGTCTGTGCCCATGATAATCTCAGACTGCTATTCTTGGCTAACAGGAGTGGTCCTGATGTGATCTTCTGCCCATCCATGTTTTGTGCATGCTGAGATGCTTTACAGCTCACCACGGTTGTACAGAGTGAATATATGATAAAGGGATGACTATATCCATCCTGGCAGCTTGAACCAGCCTGGCCATTCTTCTCTGACCTCTCTCATCAAAGGCATTTAAACCCACAGAACGTCTGCTCACTTGATGTTTTTTGCACCATTCTGGGTAAATTCCAGAGAGTGTTGTGTGTGAACGTTCCAGGAGATCAGCAGTTATAGAGATACTCAAACCAGCCCATCTGGTACCAACCACCATGCCACGATTTAAGCCACAGAGATCAGACTTTTTCTCTTTTCTGATGTTTGATTTTAACTGAACATTAACTGGAGCTCTTGACCTGTATCTGCATGATATTTCACAGTGTGCTGATTAAATAATTGCATGAATGAGTAACTAAACAGGTGTTCCTAATAAAGCGCTCACTGTCTGTTATAGTGTATATAAGAGATAGCTTCCCCTATTGTAAATATCACCAGTTATCACTGACTAACACAGAAATTGAACAATGCTGATATGGGTTGTTTTAAATAGACCCACTTCCCATAAACAGTTCATGTCCAAGTTGCTGCAGTGCTTAATCTCACCTGGATGATGCAGATTACTATATAAGAGCTGCTGCTGCTGCTGTAGTCATAAAGACTGCACTTTCATGGTTGTCCCAGGCCTCTTATTCACGGTCTACACATACTGAACATCCTGCAAACACACTCAGTACTGTGTACTCTTCTATACTTGTATACTGTAATGATTTCAAAGAGATCACACTATCTGGTGTCTCTCAACAGAGAACGGGTTCCCTTTTGAGTCTGGTTCTTATCAAGGTTTCTTCCTCATGTCGTGTCAGGGAGCTTCTGTCGATTTCGCCTCTAGCTTGCTCATTAGGGATCTAAGTCTATATCAGGGTTTTTGTAAAGCTGCCTCGTGGCAATGTCTGTTGTTAAAAGCACTGTGTAAATAAAACTGAATCTTTGCAAGGAAGGATTTTTGTTGCCTGGAGAGAGAGCGAGAGAGAGAGAGAGAGCGAGAGAGAGAGAGGGAGAATAGATGGAAGAAGAAATGAAGAAATTATCAGAAATTAATTTAGATCATTTCTGCATAAATAGCAGCATGTGTTTATTATTATACCAGTCAGTGTACAAATTCCTGTATTATGGGTTTGTAATGTAGTTCTATTGAATGTTGCTTACAGTTGGAGCTCATCCTGTTTTGATGCTTTAGCGCACCACATGGTTCCTCAGTCCACCACCCCCACAGCATCTCTCTCTCTCTCTCTCACTCTCTCTCTCCTCCAAGGTGACTTTCCCCCACAGAAGCAGATGAAGGAAGAGAGAGGAAGAGCTTACATTAAAGAAAAAAGGAGGCAAATGACAGGAAATGGAACAGATGAGATTAAAAATGGAATTTGAGAACAAAGAGTTTGAACTGTTTGAATGGAGCGCATGGCAATATTTAGATCAGATACAGTGAGTAATCTGCTCTGGTGTCTCTCTCCTGACTCTCGTTTACTCTCTCTGTCATGGTTCAGTGATCTGGGAGGGACAGACGGGAGGTGAGGGAGGTGAGGGATGAGTGCTTGTGCCTATCCTGTAGGTGTTTGTACATATAAAATGATGTAATGTCCTTAGTGGAGTGTCTTCTTTTCCTCTCTGTGGGTGAAGATGTATTTTAAGCTTTGCTAATCAAACATTCAGGATGCAGCTGTCATCGTGTCATCATGCCCACAGTCACAGCCAGTATAATTTGCTGATATAAAGCTGCCGTATTGCTGACATGGTTCCATGTACGCCTATTTTTTTTTTGCCTTTGTTTGTCCTTTTGCTATTTGTTTGGTCAGAAATAAAGGCACTGATGTGGATGGAAGTGTTAGGTGGTGCTAATGTTACCTCCTGCTGAGACCTCCTGTTAGCAAAGACACAAGATTTCTCTGACTTCAAGATCAGCCTCTTAAAAGCCATGTAGCAAAAGAAAAAAAAAAACCTTTATATGTCATGTTTCATAAATTTAAAGTGCACTTTACAGTGTGAAATGAAAAAAAAAAAAAGTTAGTCAGAAATAATACAGTAAAATTGGTGAAAAAAAGCAATAAATAACAACAGTGTAAGAGTAATATATTTTATATTACGAGAAAGGAAACATGCCAGGAAAAGTAAAACAACCAATAAAAGCTTGTAAAATGTGTTGTTGTTGTTTTTTATTCAGACGAATATTTACTGATAATAAAGCTACTGACTGAAACATTTTATCCATCGCAAACAGGAACAAACAACTCAGAACAAAGCAGCTACTAAATATGAATCAGTCTGTTTATGCATCAGCACACTCGTGATGTGTCATCTGAGAATGAGTCAACTCTTTGAATCAGCTCGTTTTTAGTTTAACATTGAGAGCTGGCTCCTCTTTTTTGTGATGCTCTTGCTGAAAGTTCATCTGTATTCTTTATTTTGCTTTTCTCTAGCATTATTAATCACATACAGTGTAACTGAAGTGTGACTGAAATTAATTCATTAAAACTCAATATCTGAGCTGTTTGGGTAAAACATAACGCTTTAGAGCCAGTCAGAACGTTAGATAGACGTGTGTTTGACTCTCCTGTGTGTGTGCCTGAGGCAGAATAAAGGTCTGACTGCACTTCTGCTTGTTATAATGGTGTGTGTGTGTGTGTGTGTGTGTGTGTGTGTGTGTGCAGTTTTCAGGGGGAAAAAAGGACAGGAATCTATTTCAAATTCTACTCAACTGAAGGTTAAACACAGTCATTAATACTGTAGCGCTTACTGTGTTTCAATTTTTTTTTTCACTTTAGCATTTAATTGCCTTCAGTTATTTTTCCTTTTTTAAAAAATAAAAATGTAATTTATTTTTATTTCTTATATAAATAATTTTTCATTGGATTTTTTTTGCTAACATTTTTATTATATATAAAAATTTTTTTTGTCTATTTCCTTCTTTGTCACGGTTATTATTTGTTGCAATTTTATTTTTATTATTTCTTCATCATCATCATCATTATTATTATTATTATTATTATTATTATTATTATTATGCACATACCTAGTACCTTCTTTTTCCTCCACATTTAGCACACGCAGTAGCAAAAAAAAGAAAAAAGTAAACTTGGCAGTGAGCCGGAGGTTCAGGATGAGCTCAGCCGAGGGCTCTGACTCACTGAAAGACGCACGCTCCTCATTACTACATTACACATGGAGCAGAGAACACCGCGTCCTAGACTCACACATGTGACTGACCTACAAAGCAAACCAGAAAATAAATTCATTCTGTCAGTCAGGTGATTATTTCCTTCATAAAATATCCACATGTAATATAGAGGTGGACTCTAATCGCATGTCAACGTGAAGACATTGCTCCATTTCACGCAGGTCTTATTAAAGGGAATAAGAGGAATGGATTGGATTGCATATCATCGCTGCATGGCTAACCAGACCCCTTCATCCATCCGTTATCTATACCGCTTGTCCGTCAAGGTCACAGGGGAAGCTGGAACCAATCCCAGAGGACTTCAAATGACATCCTGGGCAGGTCGCCAGTCTATCGCAGGGCTAACACAGATACAAACAACTGTTCCCACTCACACCTATGGGCAATTTAGAGCAGCAAATTGACCTAATCTGTTGAAGGAAACTCACACAGAGAAAGATCCCAGTCAGCCAGCAGGTTTGAACCCAGAACCTTCCTGCTGTGAGGTGACAGTGCTAACCGCTATACCACCCACAGCCCTTCATAATTTATTCATTTTGACCCCACTCCTTTTATGTTTGTGCCATTATATTAAGTACGGAATAACACACTCCATGTTATGCTGTTGTGGGAAAATAATCAACAACATGGTGGAGTGATGAAGTGTAATTACTACTACCACCCTGACACCGATTATTTTCCAATAACAGCACGTCTTGGAGACTTTTATTCCTCTTAAACCCTCGCAATATGCAAACAATTAAAAAAATTTTAATTAATAATTGCAAGTCATACTTTTGATCCATTTATTGTTACGTTTAATGTTGTGAAACCTCCGTGATACAAGTTAGTTCCTGTTCTCACTGATGGTTAAACAGCTGTAAACGTTCATTTCCCCATCAGCCTCTCATTGTTTCTTCCTCCTGAAGTTAATAAGCCTAAAAAGGTTTAGTTAATCACATCACTGAGAAACTTCTCTGTCCTGATGAAGCCAGAAAACATAAAGTCACAACTTTACCTCAAACTGGAGACTCCTTCCAAAAGGTGTATATGATATAATTTCTTAGACGTAGACGTAGATTGTGGAGCGCTCATCGTACAAGTCCGTGTGTACGTTGTTCCTATAGAAACTATAGCATGATTGAACAAGTGCATTAATATAAAGGAGATTTGTGACTACGTTGCTATTATAGAATATAAATCAACACCTTCTGACCAATCGGAATCAAGAATTCCACATCGCTGTGGTAGAACATATTTCACATTTACATTTGCATAGTACATTTGCTCCAAAAAAGCCCCAGAACATTTTAGACACAAATATATGCAGCGTTTTAAAAAACCTATTAATCACCATGAAAAGATCAGGTTTATAAATGATGGAAATCTAAAGAAGATGATTTTGATTTTAAAAAGAAGAAGAAGAAAGACCTAACCTGGTTTAGAGATGTCTTTAGATGCATTTATCACATCTGCTTCTGAGAGCTGGACTTGAGTCTTCAAACAAGTCTCCTGTAAATGTCAATGTGTGTCATCAAACATTAATATATGTTAAGGTTATTAAAGTGCACCTGTGGAGTGCCACTATCATCACTAATAATGAGGATAAGCGAGGACCTGCTCTTCCCTCTGCCTTACAGTCACACCAGTGGCCGATAACCCTTTAAAGATTAATACACACCTCTAACCGAGAGATTAGAGAGGTGACCATTTTACTAATTAAAAAGACATCTTACCGAGTGGCTCAGAAACAGAATTCAATCGACTTTGTGAAAGCACTGGTGTTAGGAGGAACACAGGAGGGAGTGAAGAGTTAAAGTGAAATGAGTTTACGTTAATTAGGTGAATGAGTCTGGGAGCAGCTTGAAGCTGCACTTGAGGAGCTGCAACGTGAAAACTGGCTTTTCCATCCTAAACTGTAACTCTGTACACATATATTAGCATGATTATCATTACCTCCAAATTACTTTATTTGTAATTTGCATTGCTTGGAATTGATTTCTTTGAGTTATAGTTGTCTTAGTTAAAATTCTAAACAAAAGATCTACTCTGGTGAAACACACTGAGTCCTTTTTAAAATGTGCGTTTAAAAAACCCCGCCATAATCTTTATTATCCTACGGAAGCCCTAAAAGCCCAAGGATTTGGATATTTTATTCAGCCCGTTATCTCATGATCTCGGGATATTTACGTCATTATTGCGACATTATTACGAGGTCCATGGATATCAGATGATGACAGAGAGATGCAGATCGTCAGGATTGTGGGTAAATTACTTTATTATGAGAAGTTTAATTAAAATTATGTTATTTGTTTCATTATCTCGAGATCTCAAAAAAAGTATGAGGTTATCATGGAAAAACAGTGCTTCGTTATGCCGTGATAATGGCAATAATAATTCCCTATCATGAGAAAACGGAACAAATTAAAAAAAAGTGTAAATTCATGTCCTATACAATGAATAGTTTCAGTTTAGTATAGTTAGTTCAGTTTGAATAGTTTCAGTTCTAAAATCTGATTGGCTGAGCTGCTTTCATAGCAGGTGGAACATCCTTGATATCCTCTTACACTGTTTATAATAGAGCATGTAAACTTTTACAAATAAAAACATGAACTGTAGAGTTCAAGCTCGTGAATACGCCACTGACTCGCTTTTCATGTCATGTTCCAGTGCAGAGCTTCCTTTGAACATTTCTTTGTTAGTCCAAAAATTGAACACTTCCAACTTAAATTATTTGCTCTAATTAACCTTGAGACTTTAGGTAGATTAACTTTAAGTAAACATTTGTACTAAATAGAACAACTGGTATTATTATTATTATTATTTTTTAAATGATTGACATTTAAAAATGATTTTAAAAATGACAATAAATTTAAACTTATTTCTTAGTACAAAATATTAGATTTTTCCTGAGTGGAATGCTTTTCATTGGAGCAGGTATTTTAATTTAAATCGTCCCTTAATTTTTTTTCATTTGCCAAACACATGCTTTATCAGTGACACATGAAACCAAACAACTGCAACTTTTCAAACTCATGCTGAGTAACAGAGCAGTGTAAAGCGCTATCTACCCTCTTCCACATACATGAGCTAAGAGACACCCCTGATTGGCTAATGTCACTGTGATTGACAGGGTTGAAGGAGGCACCATCCTTCACAATACCTGGCTATGGATGGCTGTGGCATCATCAGAACTGGCAATCTCCTAATGATGTTGTGCCACTTGGTAGCTGGGGACCATTAAGGTTTTACACAGACCACATTGTGGAGTTCTTACCAGCTCAAGTGCATGCATTCATTAAAGCAATAGGGGCATGTACCTAATACCAAGAAATTCTGAAATTTGTGCAAATATTTCTAAAGCCCTTGGACGTGATTAAATTTACATGGGGTCTTGGGGTAATTTCCTATTTTATCGCTCTTTTGTGACACTATTTCTGTCCAGATCAGCCATGCCAGTGTTTTTGTTCTGTCATCCTTTGAGAAAATTACAGGATAAATGGCTGTTTTTGACAGAATAAATGACAGGATAAATAGCTACTGTTTTTTTTGCCAAACTCAGCAGGTGTCTGATAATTTGAATCCTGTCTTGACTGGATAAATACGTTTATTGCAGATGTCACTTCGCATTGGAAAAATATATGTTTTTGACCGGTGGTACTTGCTGTATTTTGTCTTGTGCACATGTATCAGTGATCTTCCCTGAGTTATTAGACACTTCCTGAAACATGAAAACAATGAAAAATGGATGCTTTTTGATACTTTGTGATTATGAACTGTTGCTGGAAATTTTGTTCTCCCCAGACTGACATAAGAGCCAGTATCTCTTCTCTTCTCTTTGTATGCCATGTTGTGAATGGAGTGTGATCATAGAATCATGTGACACAAACATTTGGATTTGTAGAAAATACAACCTGCTGGAATCACTCTTCCTCTGGTCAGTTTATTGCTCTCCAGATGTGAGAGTTTTATCATTGTGGAAACTGTATTAGAAATGGGCCTTAAGGTTCGATTAAAGAATGAAAAATAGAAGCATTTTCACCACAATGTACATTGTTTACATTAAACTTAATAGGACATTGACATTTCTACTAGTTTATGAACCCCCTGCAATACCACCACAAACCACCAATTGGGAAAACCTGTGTGTGTGTGGTCCTTTATTTGCGATATACTTATGGATTTCGACAGCTGCCTTTTAACTTCCATGATAAGTGAGTTTCAAGTCAATAGAACAACATCAGTAGTAAACAAGTGTTAAAATGTGAACAGCAACAAACAATTCTCTATATAACTTTATTTATAGATTTCAACGTTATTGCTGATCTACTGCAAAATGCACAATAATCACAAATGAATGGTAAGCATTTAATGCTGTTATACATGTATATAGATACACAAATACACAAACATAGACCCTGTAGCATTTGTTTTCCAAATTCAGCTTTAAGTTAATAATTATAATTTAATCATAGTTTATATTTACATCCCTGATCATGAACATCAATAATAAATCTATTGCACTCTATCCGTAATGAACGTACTAGACGTATGACATACACACAGGTTTGTTTATAATGTGAATAAATGCTTCACTTCATGTTATATAATGCCAGTGTTAGAAGAATTACTCTGCATGAAAATCCTTCCATGCATGCCCTGGTTTATGAAATTATTGCCCCTGATCTCTTACACACTCACTGATACACTCTTGTTTTCTAGGAACACGACGGTTAAATCTGATCTGTAGCTACAGTTAATTAGACATTGCCCTGTGGTTCTCTCTGAGCTCATTGTGCTTTGGAACGTGTGCTTCTTATTATCGCTGTACAAAATAAATTACAGAACTGTTGACATGCAATATGAGGTGATGTCTCCGCTTGTTCCCTGCACCTCATGCACACACTGCAGGTCGTCACTCCCGGACAGCCTCCATGAGGCAGCGGTCAGTAGCGTCGCTATAGTCTGCCCTGTGCTTGCGGCGATTCCTCTGCTGTATCCGAGCCGTGGTGTGTGTGTTGTTCTTGTTGTTGTTGCGTAGCCTGCGCAGACGCGTGTGCAGGACTTTGCGAAGTTTCTGCCGTGTGAACGCATACAGCAGTGGATGAAGCACCACTGTCCAGTAGGCAAGCACTAGGAAGCAGACCCTGAGGCGCTCCAGCCAATCAGAGGGTCCGATAGCCAGATGTAGGAGTGGTGTAATGGATAGAGGAGCCCAGCACAGTAGAAAAGAGAGGACGATGATGACGGACATGCGAAAGACACGTTTCTGACGTTCCCTTCGATCTCTGTGACGTCTCACAGCACGGCGCAGAGCCAAGATGGCTGACACAGAGGCTCCCACACCAACACTGGGTGGAGCATGAGTAGCAGTGGGATTGGTGGATATGGTTGGACTGGGATTAAGTGGCAAGGCTGTGGATGATGCAGTATGCTTTAGAGGTGTGGTTATGGTGGATATAGAAGGGCTAGGGTTTAGAGGAATGGTTATAGTGGATGCCAACGGGTTATGGCTAGGAGGTAAAGTTGGGGTAGAAGTAGAATGGCTGGGATTTGGAGATACAAATATGGTGGATATAGTTGGGTTAGGGTTTAGAGGGAAAGACATGGTGGATGCAGGTGTGTTAGTAGTTGGATTTAGGTTAGGGTTTAGAGTGAATGATAAGGTGGGTGTAGCTGGGTTAGGGTTTAAATGGGTGGTTATGGTGGGCGAAGTTGGGTTGGGGCTTAGATGGGTGGTTATGGTGGGTGTTGTTGGGTTAGAGTTTAATGGTATGGATATGGTGGCTGTATTAGGGTTAGGGTTTAGATGGGTGGTTATAGTTGGGTTAGGGTTTAATGGTGTGGATGTATTCGGGTTAGGGTTTAGATGGGTGGTTATGGTGGGTGTTGTTGGGTTAGGGTTTAATGGTATGGATATGGTGGCTGTATTCGGGTTAGGGTTTAGATGGGTTGTTGTGGTGGGGGTAGTTGGGGTAGCGTTTAGATTGGGGGTTGTAGTAGATATAGTTGGATTAGGGTTTAGTGGTATGGTTATGGTGGATATGGTGGGGTGTAGAGGGGTGTTGATGGCGGTAGAATTTGGGTTATGGTTTAGAGGTGTGGTTATGGTGGACATAATAGCAATAGGATTCAAAGGTGCCGCTCCCAGTGATAAACCTACATTCGGGGTCAGTGAAAAGGGTGTGATTGCAGTGGCCACAGCGGGGGTTGGACTCAATGGAGTGTTCACTGATGGTGTGTTGGTCTCTGTGTTCATGGTCACTGTGGTAATGGTGTCTGAGGCCACAAGCGGTCCAGTAGAGAGGGGAGGAGGAGAGACAGATACAGTCTTTTTCATGTGATCTTGTGACTTTGCAGATCTCTTACGACGCTGCCAGGGGCGCCGGACGAGTTGCGTTGTGCCTCTTTGCGCTCTGGCCGGATGTCCGATGCGAATGCGCAGGGCCTGCAGAATGCGAGAGTAAGTAAACAGCATTACAGCCAGTGAGCACAGGAAGATGGGAGCCTGCAGAAAGAGATGAGCTTGGAGAGTACCTACGAGTTGGGAACACAATAAAGTACCATTTGAGAAAACAGGTGCTCCATCTGTTGCTCCGGAACCAAGCCCTGCTTCCACAAATGGCAAGACCGGCAAGGTTAAAGACACCACCCACACTCCAGCTAGCAAAAATGCGGCTCTCCGTGGTGTAAGCAGACGATTGGCTGGACGGACACTGATGTCGTAGCGATCGAGGCTAATGAGGAGCAGGTTGAGTGCAGTTCCTACACTGGCAAAGGTGGCTGCTGATTCGTGGAGACAGCAGAGCAGGACATGATGAGGGCTGGAGACTCCACCCAGGAGGAGGAGTACCGCAGTGATGGGCAAGCAGAGCAGACATAGCAACAGGTCAAGCGTGTGCAGGCTGAGTGTGACAGCATGGCTGACCGACTCCAGAAGGCTGCAGTGGCCACAGTACAACACCAACACCGTTAGGTTTCCGCCCACGCCTAGCAGTAACTCCAATAGCAGTACAGCACTCACCGTGGCCCGGAAACCGAGCCACTCCTCCTCCGGCTCGACAAGCCCCGCCCCCACACCATCGTTTGACTGTAGGAGCGTGAGTGTGGGGCCCTCGGAAAAGCTGCCATCTGTCTCCATGGAAACAATCATGCACTGTCACACACATTGCCAGCCACGCCCACCTGTCATGCTCCACCCACTCATATAATTGAGTGATTGACAGGCCTGAGAAAAAGGGAGAGAAAATAATAGCTATAATAACATGATTTCAAGGAACATCAATTGAGGTCTCACAGAGTGTGACATTGTTGTTAATAAGGCTTTTCTTGCGTGAATGTTACGGTATGTGACTTTTCAAATGCTGGGAACAATAATGAATTTCACTACAGTGATAAATGTCACAGATTCTCAGTTATTTGTAACGGGTAATTAAACATGGACCAAAGACAAAATGGGGTTTGCATTGCTATGCAAAAAGAATGCTGTATATATTTTAATATCAAAATAAAACAATAAAAAATAATAAAATAAGAAAGATTTCAAAATAAAATACTTGAGTAGTTTGAGGTTTTTGTGCATGTTGTTCAAGTAGCACAACTATGTTAATGAGTGATTTTAACAGGCTGGATTTTTGTTAGGTACATTTAAAAAGTCTTTTTACATTGTGTTTGAATACAAACGGCCTGGTGTCTCGTATAAATCCATTAAATTAATTACATTTCTATTCTTTCTGTCTTTATTATGCCTTTTTGCATTTGACACACAAATTCAAGAAATACTTTCAATGCAAATAAAATAAATAAATAATTAGACTTTATTATATTTCTTTTATTATCATATATTTTGCATTATATGTGGCACCAGGCCCATTGAATGTTTTCAAATAAAAATTCTAATATGTAAAGATTATGTCTATATACACATGACATATACATTAGGTCTCTCTCTCTCTCTCTCTATTTATATATATATACACACACACACACACACACACCACTAAATACACATGTTCATCAACTGTGTGGATGTGCTAGATCTCCTAGCATTCAATTCTGTCCGTGGCCAGGAGATATTGATTTGGCATTGATGACAAAGATATAAATCTTTGAATCTTTGTAGCATAAAATGAGCAATCATGCAAGACCTGTTCATGACCATGACAATCACTTTGCCCAACCTCTATTTTGGCATCCACCATAACTCACTCTAAATTCACCTGCTTGTTTAGGAGGCATGCATATGGCTATGATTTACATTAACCAAACGGACATAACGCCATTATACCATGAAAGGAAGAAAGATTTCATGCTATTAAATATAACAGTATACTGAAATTGCAAAGCCAGGTCATATAAATCCCACGACTATAGGAGTTAAAATAAAGGTCACTGTCCTGAGAGTTGAAATCAGCTGGAATTGTTTGAGAACATTTTGGGTTTAAAATCACAGCGGTTCATGCTGCCGTTCCAAAACGACTCCTTAAACAAATAAATAAAAAAATAAGTTTGACTGGGGGCTGATCCCGTTTCTATGATGGCTGTTACTATGGCAACTGGTCTGCAGGTTTAACTGTGCAATCGAAAGAAATGTTTAAAAAAAATGTAAAAAAAGGAAAAGAAGTGAGCACATCTGCATGTCCCTGTGTGTGAGAAGGGATCGGGTCTGACAAAAAAAAGCCACCGGAGCTCATTAGGCAATCCGATTAGAACTTCAAAACGTTTGGTGCTTGCATGTACAGTATGTACAGTTCACACAGCAAGAGGGTGAAGTGAAAATGCTCCACAGATGGAAAAATTTGATTGATGGCTGTCACACACGGCAGACTGGAGATGAATTGGGCAGGAGCTGGAGAGAAGCAGAAGGTACAGGAACATGCTGAGTTGTAAATTCACAGCAGGCATATGTTTACATCTCCATCTCTCCATCCATCATCTTTTCTCTGCTTTCTCTAAATGGCTATTCTGCACATCTCGTTCCTCTCTCATCATTTCTACATTCAAAATTTAAAGCTACAGGATGCAAGATTTGTTTTTTTTTTTCACCCTCTCTGGAAGATTGCTTATGGCAGAACATTTCATAATGTCCTGTGACCAGTCTCACACCCAGAGAAGTCAGGGCTGTGTCCCAAACTGCAAAATGCACACTTAGTAGGATGTCTAAAAAATAATGACACCAGTGATGTGCGGAAAATTTGATATAGTATAGCAGTGTGCAGTTTGGGACACGGCTCAAGTGTTCGTGACTAAAGGGAGAATCATGAATGTTACGTAGATGTTCTGAGAACAAGTGGACGATGATTCCACAATGAAGATAAAAGCTAATATTTCACTAGCTAATTAGAGAACAAATAAATGCCTTACCTGTTCAGAAATAATCTCAGTTAGTACTGAATGCTTTTGCTTCTTATTTGTTTATTTCTTGATTTTCTTATTCTCTTGTGCTCTCTCTCTCTCTCCAGATTAGTTGCAGCTTCTGCCAGGCACTATGTAGCCTGACTTTGTGCCTAAAGCTTAATTGTGATGATGTTTTTGACATATCTGAGCTAGCGCATTAACTAACTAGCACAAATCTACCACCAGTTCAGACTCCAAACCCCTGACACAATGCTGCGAAGAAGTATTACAGGATTAACATGATGACACACAGCAGCTTATGTGTAGTATTATAGTATGCATTATAACATTAAACAGCGTTTGTCCCAACTTGCTCAATAATCATGTTTTTATTTTTAATTTTCAGCTAAATTTCCTACACACTGTAGCTTCACAACAGGGATAGTGGACACCATATGCAGCCCCTAGAACAAAGTTCAATAGACAATTATAGTAGTTATCTAAATTAACATCACCTCATGAACATTTTCCTTCCTTTTACCACAGAGGTAAATTTAATCTTTTCCCATGCATCTGTGGTTTTCAGACATAAGACCTAAACTGTACCTGCAGTATGACATTTAAAACTGATTCATGGAACATAATCAGATTTTTAGTAAGTCTTGGTCAGAGTTCTGAAGCCTTTCCTGGGAAAACTGGGCATGAGGTGGGAATACACCTTGGATGGGACACCACACACACTCATTCACTTTAGCATAGCCAGTCCTCCTGATGGCATGTATTTGGGTGATGGGAGGAACCTGGAGAACTCGCAGGAAACCCACATGGACGTGTACAGAAAGTGCATACAGACAGGTGTGAGGCGTGTACACTGCTAATTTCAGTCCACTAAATTTTCCAGGAGCTGTATACTGGTTTGTCAGTTCTCATGTTTGTAATCTTAATTACAGTGCATCATTAGCAGACAGTGAAAGCTAGGTGCTGGAAATGTAAAGCAGCATAAAAGGTTATGAAGCATAACATCATGTCAACATTTCACCCAAAGTTCAACCCAATCATAACGGACATCAAAACATCATCCACAACAAAAACAACAATTCACTCACAATGGAATAAACAGCAGTTAGTCACGGGCTTGTGGTTTGAGGGGCATTAAATGATATAGGGCATGCATATGCATGATCATGAGGAATGATTATGATAGTCTACTTCGGATAGTTCTAATAAATAAATGTATGAAATAAAAAAAAAAAATCTGGGACATAAAAACAACCCTTTGAAACAGCAGCAGAAGAATGCAAAGCATATACCAGCAGCAGTGGCACTCTGCAACGGGACACATTGTCATGCACACCGTGTCACTGTCTATATCTATACTGATATGTTTAGAAACCACGGAAAACTGTAAAACCGCATGTCCAGTTGTCGTCCTTCCTCTTATCTGGCAACTCCACCGGCAGAACGAGGTTGTAAACGGACGTCTCCGGTGTTATTAATCTGCACAGCCGAGTGCTCACCACTGCCGGAGCGCAACGCGTCAAAGCTTCACGCGCTGTATCTCTCATCGCGGTCCGCTACAACGCTGCGAATGCGAATTATAAAAACCTACCTGTGTAAAGAGTGACGCCCGCGCGAGGATTCTTTACTCACCTCGTCCCGCGTGCAGGAGTCACGCGCCGGGATTTCCCCCCCGCTGCTAGGCTACATGGCACTGCGGCGCGCCGCGCTCTTCCTCGCGCCACTCTGCGCTCTGGCCATCCGCGCGCGTGACGTGACCGTCATGTCATGATCTCGCGCATCACACGGTCGAGTACATCAGCGGGGCTCCTACGGCACTGGCGGCGTGCGCGCGCGTGCGTCCAGGGGTTTGCGCGCGCGTACTCTTTATCGTCTCTCTCTCTCTCTTTTTTTTTCTTTCTTCCATCTGTGTAATCAGTGCTACAACCGGACTGCTTGTCGTCAATTGGACACACACACACACACACACACACACACACTGTAGTCCACGCGCAAAGCCAATTTGCGCATATATAAAGCATGCTTTTTATTATAATAAACAGAAAACAATAGAGGTGCCATAAAAAGAAAGCTGGCATTCTTTCAGCTTTATCCATTTCCTGTAATTCCAGAACCCATCCTGGGAACACCGACCCTGTAAACCTGGATGAGATTCCAGTCCATTACAGGGCACCATACACCCACTCACACACACTCACACACACACACACACACACACACACACACACACACACACACACACACACACACACACACAC
>JAQQZR010000036.1:2195420-2214115 GCA_030068235.1 Notoglanidium macrostoma | reverse complement strand
TTCTGGGCCAAAACCTGCCTCGCTGGGAGCGCTCCGTGTGCTGGAGCGCTGTCCTGATGAAGGAGGAAACCATTTCCCCACAGCTGTGGCCTCTTTCTTCTGACCCTTTCTCACCAAATTTCATGAACCTTTTCTGTAAACGTTTTTTTTTGTTCACTGTTACTCCATCAGGAACCCGGTTCTCCATAATTACGCCCTTAATGTCAACGCAAACAATTAACACGGCCTTGGACTTGCTTTGTTGAGCTTTCTTCATCCAGCGACCCACGTGTTTTCCAGCGCACTGACTGACGTTTCGTCTCGGGATCGTACTGATCTGGACGGCTCAGTCACGTTAGTTAGACGCACCCCGTATACATGTTACAAATAATACAATACTGCAAGCTCTTCTTAGACATGCATGTTTAATATTATCAGAATAATATAATAGAATAGTGTGTCACATGACTCCTAAGGAGCAAAGGAGAACAGCAGATCAAAACAAGGGTGTGATTTTTTTTTTTTCCTCGTATGATGCTAGACTTATAGAAGAACCTGTATAATAATATAAAAAATATATCACGAGAGATCCTTTCCATTAGAAACAGGACAGAACAGCTGTTAGGGGAAGTGGAGGTGAGACACAGGTGCATTTTAGTGGTTTGTAGGACAAAGCATACTCTAACGTAAAAGAGAAAAAATGACTGTGATATATAAAATGCAGAAAATCACGTGGATGGAAACGTGGCTATTGATCACATAATAATATTACACAGTACAGCTAAAGGAACCACAGGGAACACTGCTAACTCTATATAACACCACTGATCTGACAGTGAAGACACCATTAACAGTCAGGGTTTATCGCGGCACTAGAGCGCTGAAACCCTATCATAGTGTGATGGCTGACGTTGGGGCAATCTGAGTATTTTTTAAGGATTGAATAATAAAAAAAATGTCAGCCTGAGATATTAAGCATTAATCATCAACGTACACAAACGTGACATCGAAAAAAGACACAACAGGAGCTAGGAAATCCATTCAAACAGTTTAAGAAACAACCCACATGACTGATTTACTCTAGCACCGATGAATGAAAGTCGTCTGTCTGCTTGAGAGCCACCAGGTTTGCATATATGTCTGTGTATTTTTAATTCCTGCACACCGTATTAAGGATTTATGAGTATGACAGTGAGTGGGAGAGGTGAGTGTATTTATATAAGAGCTGTGCGACTCTGCTCATTCATCACGCTCTGCCTCAATCTGCTGCCTGTTCCCTTAAACACACCGAGATATTGAGCTCTCTATCTGTAAGGTGAGATCAGTCATCGTGATGGAGACACAGACAGGACTGACAGGGCTTTTTCTGGCCACCGTGTGATGATGATTAATAGATCAGAGCGACAGGGACAGACACTGGTGCCAGAGAGAAGCGATGGATGGGATCGACTGGCTACAGAAAATGAGATAAACAGGTAACGTAGACAGGACGAGAACAGGAAATGCACTCATAATTACCGGAGAACCTCTTTCTCCATCCAGTCCAGGTCGTCCCTCTTCTCCCTACAGGGGCACGACAAGCAAATGTTGTAAACAAAACCTGTCTGTGTTGTTATTTAATATTAAAATGGAACCTTCGGTGAGACGATGATTATAAATGGAGAATGAATCCCAAAGAAAAAAAACCATAAGTTATTTAGTTTATCCGTTGTTGAAATATAGCTTCTTATATTTACCCACTTATATTTGTAATATAGCTCCAAGAGAATTTCATAACCTGTGCAATGACAATAAATTATAATCATATATATGCGAGGTTTCCTACCCGAGGCCCAGGATCTCCTCTCTCTCCTCTCAGTCCTGGTACTCCTACAGCAACCTCACCCTAAAAGAGCGAGAGAGAGAGAGAGAGAGAGAGAGAGCGCTGAAGAAAACTCATATCACGTATAATGTATATGAAATATGTATTCAGTAATAATAAAATAACACACTCACTTTATCACCTTTGGTTCCAGCTAAACCTGCAATACCCTAATAAGAAGAAAGAGGAAGAGTGTGAAATTTTCTCTTTCACCCACACAAATCCTCAAACCTTTTGACACTCACCGGAGGTCCAGGAGGTCCAGGCTCACCAGCCGTTCCTGGATTTCCTACTTTGCCTATGAAGCCTTGCAGACCCTGAAACACAAACCAAAATGAATATCCAAGACTCAAAACCAGTGTGACACGTCTTAATCCTCACACTCACACTAATCAACGTTTTTCAGATAAAGTGAAAATGTATAAATATCAGATGGAAAACAAGAACTTTCACTATCATCCAGTGCACAGCTGCATATCTGAACCGAACCAAACCTACGAAATCTAAATCACCACAGCCGTTACCGTCGAGTCTCCACACTGACCCTCTCTCCTGGAGGTCCTAGATTTCCCGGCTGGCCTGCTTCGCCTCTTTGCCCAGCGAGTCCTGGTGTTCCTGATGTACCCTGAGATCCAGGTAGGCCTGGAGGGCCTGGGAGACCAGAATCACCCTTAAGTAAAACACAGATCATGTTCACGTTATACAGCAACTCTGAGATTCAGTCATTTAAAAAGACAACATTTTGTATTTATCTGTTTGGGTGGACAAAAAGGACTCATCATGACGATAATATACGCCATGTTTTACTTTTTGTGGTCAATAAAAACTATAACTTTCATTTTTTAACTGGAATGAAACTTATAAGAAAGCTATGTAGTTGCAAGAGTGATGGAAAGTCTGGATCGACTGAAGGTTTAAAAAAAACCATACAAATTTAGAGTGAACCAATAGATTTCATTTTAGTTATTGAGGTCAGGGTTACTGCAGCCTCATGAGCCAGACCTCTAGCTTTCACTAGGGAGTCTGGTACATTTCTGTAATAAACCTGGGCAAGAATTGCTGTCTTTCACAAGAAGAGGCAGTTGGACTGAAGGAAAAAAAAAATTTTTATGCCGGGATCAGACTACACGATAATTTTGTTTTTCACACGATGGACACCATGTCAGATTGGACAATCATTATGCCATAAATTCTTGCCGTGTCTTGGTCGGGAGACTGGCAGCACTACAGGTTTTACTCCGACCAATCATCATTCACGTCCTTGCATATTGTCGGGGAGGAGGGTCAAGAAACTGTCAATCATGGATACAGAAGGAACGTCAATGATACATGTTGTAGGAGGTGTCACTCCTCAACTAGGAGAGAAAATACAAAAAAATGTTGACATGCTAGATTTTTGTCAGGGTGTCCCAGACGCCACATCACTGTTCTTCAATTATGTTCCATGAATCGTTCCTGACGTTCATGCTCTTGCCTGATACTGTAAATTCATCCGATATGATTAAATTGTGTCAAAATCAGGGCTGAATTCATGTAGTCTGATCCCAGCATACGAGTGCTGTACATTTTTCAATCCAGTGACTACATTTTACCCGAAAGCCCTCATTGTGTAACACTGCTCAAAAGCCAGATTACAACTTTTAAGATTCTAAAGCCAGAAAAAAGTGTACAAACGTTACCAGACGCTCCCTGAGCCATCGCAAAATACTGATGTGATTTATTTTTTATGCATTCCACTGAGTATTAATTTCTGATGTGGCAGAAAACTTAATCGGACCTCGTGTAACGTGAGCAGCGTCATGGTCCATCATGCATATCAGAATCCTAGTTAGCATCATCTAAGCCTTTGCTTTATCACGTTATAGCATGGTGTGGTTGCTCAATAACCGTCTTCACGTGCTGCAGGCTGTGTGCATCGAGCAACCAGGTTGGTTAACACGTTCAAATCCAACGGCAAATTAGGTTTTCACTGAAAGGCAAAAAAGGTCACAAAAACACCCAGGTAATTGAAGTGGCTCTAACTGAACAGCGGCAACGGCGTCTATATTCTCTGACCTCTTCTTCTTCTTTTTTTAATCAAGGTTTCAGCACATAAAACTGCACAAACTGTTTCATGCTTGTTAACATTTTCAGAATAAGGTGACTAGTGACAACCTTGGCATTTAAATATGGACGGTCACGTGTGCAGCAGATTTTCATTGTCGCTTTGAGCGGATGCGGTGGAAGCAGTCGGGCTGGGCAACGTGACGTGATACGATTGCGAGAGAATATTACTGGAAAATGTAAAACCGTCAGCAAAGATAGAGATAGAATTGTGTGTGTGGCTGTAAATATGTTTAATACCTTTAAGCCCGCAGGTCCAGATTGTCCTGGAGGACCAACCATTCCGACACCCGCTTCACCCTGAAATGTACAAACAAAAGAACCAGCGCAATCAGAAAACGAACGGCCGCTGCTGAGACGATCTGTTTCAATGGCAGCATCAGAATTAGGGCCCTACTTTGGTTCCTTTAGGTCCTGGGAGTCCTCTTTGTCCCTGATAAACAGAACAAGACAGAAAGACTCGTTAAAATCACATCACGCGAATGACAGGTCCTTACACACAGATAAACAGATACTCACACTTTCACCAGGCTCCCCCGGGTCACCGCTTGTCCCCTATAGGACAAAAACATGACATGACATCATCAGTGTACTGTCAGTGTGTGTGGAAAAGAGTCCTATGCACGGTTTTTATACTCACTTTGTCACCTTTGATTCCAGCTGGTCCCTTGTCTCCTTTAACACCCTGTAAAAAAAAGCTCATTGGGATTCATCGGGGGGGAAAAAAAACCATCTGTGGAAGTTTAGCATCCAAATCATAAGCAATCCTTTGCTTTTTAGAGTCACCTTAATTTTTTTTTTAAGATTTTTTTTTTCAGGGAGATTAAATCGAGTGTGCAATGGATCAAAGTGTGAAAACGTTTCAGAAAACAGCACTGGAAATGCTCCCTGAGCCAGCGGCAAATGTTATTACATCACAAAACACAACAGCCTATCGTTTTCCAGTATGCAAATTCGGCCCAAGGTAAATCAGCAGTGTGTGTGTGCGGATAAGAGCGTCTGTAATTAGCATATTTAAGGAATGTTAATGAGCTGCGCTTGTGTGTTTGTAGGTTGGTAGCTTTTGTTTTTAATTGTTTGATATTTAAAACATGTTTTAGGATAGAGGTTGTAAACTCCTGGATTCACTTACTGAGTCACAACAAGATTGTCATTGCAACCCTGCAAGCTTTATTATATAAAACAAAATATGTGAAGGGGGTAATGGGACAATGAGCCAACTTAAAGATGGCTCCGAGGGGAAGAGGAATAATGATAAGAATCAGCGATGTACTGATAAATTCAAAAAAGCATACACAACCGTTTGTTTTTTTCCCAACATTCCTTATTTCCATTTTTAAATCTTATAACCGTATTACAAGTGATGCAATTTTAAATATTAATATTTATGGATATGCAAATTGTATGAGTGACAGAGTGAGAATCACCTGCGATCCAGGTAAGCCTCTCTCTCCTGCGACTCCAGGCAACGTTTCACCAGAAGGACCCTTTAATATTCAAAGAAAATAATTAGTACAATCAAAACCGGATGCAATTCACTGTGATTCTGTTATGCAATCATGTAGTGCAGATGACGACTCATATCCTGAGCTCTAAGCAGTGCAGTGACTCACCCGCTCACCCTTCACTCCAGGGGGTCCGGCTACCGACTGCAGAGAGAAAGAGAGAAATGAAAAGGAGAGAAGATGATAGAACAGGAGGAAGACGGATATAAAAAGCATAAGGATATGAAGTATGTGTGTATATACATTACGCCGGCGTTATACTTGAATTTCATTGCTCAAACAAGATGTCTCTGGGGTAGAAGACAACAGCAGCAGACGGAAGAAACTAAACCTGTGCTTCAAATTCACACATTTATAAATTCTTCATGATTACATAACTGACTATACACTTTACATAATGTGCATTTTTTTTCCTAAAGTATGGACAATCCATTAATCTCTCAAGTACAAATCTACTAATCTAAGTTTATTCTTGATTTTAAAATACGTCTTAAGCATTCAGGTCACAGATGGACTGCCGAGACACGTCGCCGTTTACACCTGTGTTTATCATGCGTCTCCAAGGTGTCCAGCTGACCGCTTTCGTTCAAATTTCGTTACTGCCTACATCACTTCCGCTAGAAGGTCAAAGGTCCCCGCGCAAAATTATATTAAAACGTTAAACCTGCAACACACCATTATTACGCAACATAACATTATTGTTATGTTCTTGTGGAGTTGTATGTTTGTATTTTTGTAAAGGCGGGTCTATTATATATATCGCCCATTATATGCATGAAGCCACAAATCAGGCGCATTCCCTCAGAAAAATATGTTTTGGAGGGAATGTAGTTTCCAAGAAATAGTGTGCTCTTGCTTCAGACACTACCGTTTCACCATGGACCGCAAAGCAGCACTCGCAATCGCTGTTTTCCATGCGTGGAGACAATGTCGCCGGCTATGGGAACTAAAACGCTAGTATAGGAAGTAAAGTTTAAGAAAACATGTCACACCGAAAGAATATATGAGGAACACGTCTTCCCTCTGATTCGTCGTTGCTCGACTCTGTCGCTGCTCATTTGCATAAAGTTGAACGTTTTTTAGTTGCCATCGATTTCATTGCACCATGTCGCTCAGTGTCGGAGCTGCTGTTGAAGAACATTTTTTAACTTCTAACCAATCAGAATCAAGAATTCAGCAGTGCTGTGGTACAAAAAAAAAAATAAAAATGGAAATCTGCTTCCTGGAGGTATTTCTGCTCTGCTCTAATGCCCAGTGGACATCGCGTTCAATCCTTCAGGTGTATAAAAAGTACACAGGCAGGTACGTGATCAACGCTGTCTGTGTAGCATCGGAGTAAAGAAGCTACACGTCAAGAATAACGCCAGTCTTACACATTCGGCTCCTCGTACATACCTTTCCAGGTGGCCCGCTGTCCCCTTGCTCGCCTTTCGGCCCTGGAGGTCCCACCGGTCCAGCGATACCCTGTGAGGAATTAGAGGAGGAGGAGTGAGAAAAAGCATGAGCATAAAAACAGAAAAGCATACAAGGATGATACTGAATTGAATTATATTCCTGCCTGTTTTCCTGGTAAGCCAGGTATCCCATCCTTTCCAGGTATACCATCTCTACCAGGAACCCCAGGCTTTCCTGCTTCTCCCTGTGGAAAACGGTGAGTGTGAGAAGGGTAATGGTGTCTCAGTGCACCGATCAGTACAGTTCTGGATCCGAGCTGTGTGTTACTCAAGTCTCACCAATTGTCCTGACAGGCCTGGAGATCCTTCTGGCCCCTACAAGAAATCACACGCAACAATATCTTAGCCTTAAACTGATATTACATTCATGGAAAATTTGTAAAGGTTAAACATGAGTGAAAGGCACTACTGTAATGCTGAACCGTTTAGTTCATGGCTATGTACAGGAGTTAGACGTGGTTGTGTGTTGTTTCGTAGAGATGCTTCAGATTACTACGTATGATTAGCAACACGGACTCTGAACAGATGATGTGCTGAATTTGTAAGGGTTCACGTTACAAGGCTCATTTGTCAATCTTACCCTTAACCCTAACACGCAATCATGCACACGTGTACAGGCAAAAAGCCACACGGATTCCCATCTGAGCGTCTCATTCAGGTCACATGACCACGAATCAGATACCTATCGGGTTTAGGACCACATAGAAATGTGACTCGGATCGGATTTGAAAAGATCGGATTTCTGTGTCCACACAGCCCTGAAAAGATCAGATCTGTGTCACTTCAGTCTGCTAATGTGAATATTTTCATTGTCATCTTTAAAAAAAAAAAAAGAAAAAAAAAAAAAACAAACCCCAAGCCAGTTTAAGTTTCTACGCTAATGTCTCTAGCCATGTAAATAGTCTCCGCCCTGATGAGCTGCTTTCAGCTAAATAATTACATAAATACGTATGCAAATCAGATCATCTGCTTCGGGTGTGATGCTTCATGTTTAAAACACTTTAGAACAGAACTCCAGCCAGGCTTTTCTTTCATCCCCTTATAAGCTCTACTCCAGCATTTTGTCAAGTACGTGGATCTGTTTGCTGAAATATTTTGCAGGAACACAGATCTACAGGATGAATATGTCAATATGGCATTCACCTTCTGAAATGATTATTAAAAATATAGTTATAAAGTTAGGCCAGTTTGAGAACACATGCAGAAGTGAATGTTCCAGCAATCCATTAACACTTTCTAAAAAAGAAAGATAATTAGGCCTTAATGGGACAGCTGAGTCTCCCGTTTCTGCATTGAGTGGTTATTAACAAGACTCAGATGAGAGCACAGTGCACGCACACACACACACAGTCTCTCTCTCTTTAGGTACTAGGCACAAAATGTCCTTTTTCAGTACATTCAGTTGAACTAAAAACCTGGATTATAGAGCAAAGACCTGGCAGGTTTACTTAAATAGCACAAAAATCACAAAAAAAGAATTCAAGTGAACCAAAGATAATATCAAGATATAAATAATGTCTACAATCAGGACACCTTAATAAGAAATAAGGTACAATTTTAAAAGCTCAGCTCATTATTTCACACATGTGAAATAATGCTTCCTTCTAGCTTTTCTACTAACATACCAGAGATATAAACTCATCTGGACTATCTGACCGTACTAACGTCCAAAGCTGTTTAGTGATTTGTTTACCCACTCAGAGCCCGAGAGACGGAGTAATGATGTAATGTTCATGCTCAAGTCTTTACGTCCTGGTTAGTATTCTGAATGAGCTGCAGCTGTCTGATGGATAGACCAGTAAGAAGGCCATTATTGTAATCTGCTCCGCTGCAGATAAGTGCATGGACAGGGTTCTTTTTTTTTTTTTTTAAAGTCCTGTGGAGACATAAATTTGAGCTAGCCATTAACCTGACGTCTCTTATCTTTGGAGCTGAATACGGTCATCTCTTTATTTATACTTGATGATGCTCCGATTCACAGCTGCCAATTCTGACAAAATATAGTCTTTCCTCTAGATAAGACCTAAACCAACTGAAGACCTTTCCAGAACATCATACCCAGTGTTCAGGTCTGTTTAGGAGTAAAAGAAAATCTCTGGTCAACATCGTCTACGACAGAAATGACCTTAGTGCTAATGTTTTGCCCGATTCCGCCCTTGATAATGCCGGAACAGAGCTTTCAGAGTGTCTGAAGTTGGTTAAACGTTGGCTGATTTTTTTGTTCCGCAAACATTTCTATCATGTCACAGGTTATTTATTGATTTGTTAAAAAAAAATGTAGAACTTGACATCAAAGTCTGGTCCTTCTTAAATTTATACCCTTGAAGTACACTTCAAACAAGAAACAAGCTTTTGAGGAAAAAAAAAAAAAAAGCTAATTCAGACATTTGACCTTGCTGTGACCTTGACCCTGTGTGGATCAATTTCCAAAATCTAATCAGTTCATCTGTTCGCTACAACGATAATTGCAGATAAATCCGACAAACGTTCCTATTCGTTCTTTGAGAGATCATGCTAACGAGAATCTCAGCTGGACACACAAACAGACAACCTGAAAAACTTAATGCCTCGACCACCTAGTGATGGAGGTTTTGTGTAACGGGGTGCTGTGACACTAAGTGTATACTAAACCCGTTTATTCTGCCTTTACCACAGAATTATGCAAATGGTTACAATTTTTATACAATATCATCTTATAATTTGTTTATACTTGCAGTTAATGTTGTGGAATATAATATTAAATGCATGATAAAGCCATTAGACAAGTTAGTTCCTGTTCTCAAAGTGAATTATAGCAGCTATTAGCCATATTATGTTACTGAGAAACGTAAACTTGTTTCCTGAAGACTTTCTCATGTTGGAAATCACACAGGCTTGCCCTAGGCCTTTATTATTAAATAATAATAATTTAACTATAAATAGATGATCCTGTCTGCAATCTGTCACTTCACATCTACTGACCTGCAGTTGCGTGGTGTGACAACCCTCGACTCTGCTTTCACGCTCTGGTTAGCGATGTGGAGATGGGGACTGTATGTACACGGATCAGACAGAACAGTAAAACCACCTGCCTAATATTGTGTAGGTCCCCCTTGTGCCACTAAAACAGCTCTGAGGCATGAACTCCACATGACCTCTGAAGGCGTGCTGTGGTAACTGGCAGCAGATCCTTTAAGTCCTGTACGCTGCGAGGTGGAGCCTCCATGGATCGGACTTGTTTGACCAGGACATCCCACAGATGCTAAACTGGACTGAGATCCAGGGGAATTTGAAGGCTGAGTCAACGCCTCAAACTCTTTGTCATGTTCCTCAAACCATTCCTGAATAATTCTTGAAGTTTGACAGAGTGAATCATCCTGCTGAAAGAGGCCACTGGCATTTGGGAATACCGTCGCCATGGAGGGGTGTAGTCAGGGGTTAAACTGGGACAGAATGATCCGGAATGTTGGCCCCTTCGATTAATAAGTAAATAAAATTGATTGGGCATTTTTTATACATCATAATATCAAGCGAGCTCATGTTTCCTGTGCGTTCCTGGCGTTCCTTCCAGCTGACGCCATCGAGATACTCACTCGACATATCAGAAAGTAACGTCACTCCATGGCCCCGCCCGCAGACTCAACATGAAGCCCTTTCTCCATTCTCATGCCGTCCATTCAGTGGGTTCATTCGTGCAGATGTCGATAAACTCACGGTTGCGGTACTTATTAGACGGGTAGCAAATGGGTAAGAAACGTCAAACGCAACGTTATCAACAGAACTCAACAAATATCAGCAAACACAGAAGCTGTTTGTCTTGGTCATGATGCGATAATACCAAAAACAGATGATAAACACCTCTGCCTCTCTGCTTCAGCACTTCAGGCCAGAGGAATAGGGCCCTGCTAAGGGGTTTCCTGACTGACATCGCAAGCAGCGCTGGCCAGGGAGATAGATATTTTCAAAATTATTAACATTAATATATGATAACTTCACTCACAAAACTGGAAAAAGATGGAACAAAGAGAAGACAGAAGAGGAAGATGAGATTATTTTCAAGGGTAAGGACTGCTTATCAAATGACCTGTGATAAACTAGAACACCTTTAAAGCTTGCATAAGTAATGTCATTCCGTTTAGTCCTCTGTTATATGCTTAATTCATATTATAAAATGTCTTTGGCCATAAATTAAATGATAACCGATTTGAATTTAAGCTAATGATGCTCTTTTATATCACTTATCACTCTGGATAAAGGTATCTGCCAGAGGCCATAAATGTAAATGTAAATGTCAGCTCAGAGTCATTTCCCGCTGTGCAGCTACACCGGATGTTAGGGTTCCACACCTGCCAAATCCCACCTAAACCCTGGCTGTACTTGGTCTGCAACAATGTTTAGGTAGGTGGTACGTGTCAAAGTAACATCCACACGAATGCCAGGGTCCAAGGTTTCCCAGCAGAACACTGCCCAGAGCATCACACTGCCTCCATCTACTTCCCATAGTGCATCCTGGTGCCATGTCTTCCCCAGGTAAGTGACACAAATGCACCCGGCCGTACACATGAGGTAAAAGAAAATGTGATTCATCAGACCAGGCCACCTTCTTCCATTGCTCCATGGTCCAGTTCTCATGCTCACGTGCCCACTGTAGGCGCTTTCGGTGGTGGACAGGGCTCAGTACGGGCACTCTGACCGGTCTGCAGCTACGCAGCCCCATACACAGCAAGCTGCGATGCACTGTGTGTCCTGATACCTTTCTATCATAACCAGCATTAACTGCTTCAGCAATTTGTGCTACAGTAGCTCTTCTGTGGGATCGGACCAGACGGGCTAGCCTTCACTCCCCATGCACATCTATAAGTCTTGGACGCCCATAATCCTGTCACCAGTTGTCTTTCCTTGGACCACTTTTGGTAGGTAGTAACCACTTCATGCCGGGAACACCCCACAAGACCTGCTGGTTTGGAGATGCTCTGACACAGTCATCCAGCCATCACAATTTGGCCCTTGTCAAGGTGGCTAAGATCCTTATGCTTGCCCGATTATCCTTCTTCCAACACATCTACTTCAAGAACTGACTGTTCACTTGCTGCCTAATATATCCCACCCCTCGATGTGCCGTTGTAATGAAATAATCAATGTTATTCACTTCACCTGTCAGTGGTTTGTAAGTTGTCACGTCTGATAATTGTGCAGCAGAGCAGGAGCTGGCTAAACTGCTCCATCTCCGACTGTTTGACTAGATGGGAAGCAAACTCACTTCCATTGCTTTTGCAGTAGAACTTTTCATTTACATTTCTGAGTACAAAGATGGCTCGAAAAGAGAGAAGGCAAAAAGAAGAACTAAAGCAACTGTATGAGGCAGCTAGAGGCATAACATCCCACACAAGCTGGATTAAAAAGCGCTGCATGACAGATAACACCAGTCATCTGTGTGACAAAAGCCATCAATTATGATACAGTACAGCCAGAAATGTTAATAACTGAATAGCTGAATCAGTAGCCTTACGCAGTCTCGGCCTTATCCGGATTTTTGGGCTGCTTTGTGAACAGCAATGTTTTATTGTTTACTTGTGCAGAAGATTATGCTGCAGTTGGTGTTTTAAAATCTTGACCTATGACGCTGTGGACGAATCAAATCCAGGACAAGCTGATTAAGTATCTGGATGAGCAGATTTATCTTCACAGGTTCAAGTAAGCGGTTGATAAAACTTTGCTCATCCAACAACCAGAGAGAGAACAACTCGACTCCAGGGCTCTTCCATTACTTTCATATGAGGGCTGAATTATGCAAATATATCTAGAATGGGGGGGGTCAAAGAAATCTCAGAATAATTATCAGATTTTAGCACTTACATGTTAGGATGGAAAACTGCACTAAATACTCTCAATCCTGTGCATCAAAAGTGTTTATTAACTGTGTGTTTAGGTTTAAATGGGATACAAGTAAGACACATTTGTCCATATCAATTTTAATTCAACAGAACTTGTCTCATAAATTCTTGCCTACTGAAATGATCCTTTTTTGTTTCAGCAAGAGCTAGAAAGTCAGGCTCACAGGAAGTGACAGCAAGCCGCAGACACTGCTGCTTGTCAGGGAGGCACGGGTGTTTGATGCCCCGTCGCTGCTCAGAACTAACGGTTAGGCTTTCAATCTTACCTCGACAGGCATCCGAACCTTAGCGAACCATTCAAAAATTGAAGCTGGTGTGTTGAGTTGAGGAAATGTCTCAACAGCGAGTGACTCAGTGCAGAGATGACAAATCGACTTCGCTCCAGTAGGAGAAAAAATTATTTCTCACTTCTCTCACTTTCGAACTGGTGGTACTCAGGGTTGACATTTCACTTTTTCAAGTGCAGAGTGAGAACATGTAGTGAGCGTGAGAGTGAAACTGAGAGGGGAAATTGAATGTGCTTTTTTCTCTGAAAACATTTTTCTTTCAGGGAAACGTTTGCTAATTTTTAAAGGTTTGCTCCAGGCCAAAAAAGGGTGCCAAGTGAATATCCCTGCTCTACTCCCTAAAAAGTTTCTTGCAAAGCTGTGTTTCATCATACCTGGTAATTAATCTGGTAGCCATTTAGAACATGATGCATGAAGGACAGCAAATGCAAACTACTGAATAACAGATTAAGGCCAGCAGTAAATAGCTAGCTACTCTTTTCCACACTTGGCTAGTTAGCTAGTTTGTAAATAGTGCTAGTAATAAGCTTGTGATTATGTGTGATGACGTTATGATAAAATGACGAAAACCTTTTCGTCAAAGGCATAAATACAATGTTTTGTGGAGACTTAAGGATAAAGACGGGGCAGTTTTACACCGTCTGATTCCAGCAATCATATATGATTATTACATATCACACTCTACGAGATAATCCTAATAATAATAATTCTGTAACAGAATGTGTGATAACATATTCTTCATGTCAGATTAAGCAATGAAGTTAGCTACCATATTCTGCCAAGCAGAAAAGAAGTGTCACGCTGTCATCATCATAAATAAACTCAACGCATAGAGCTGGCCTTCGTGTAAATGCTATATGTTTGGATTACATTTTGCCATCACAACTACCGTGTTTGTAGCCGTCCCGCAAGAGATGTGTAATCACGATCGATATCGATCAGAGTAAAAGTGGCTTCAGGCTACGTCAACAGCTTGCCCTACTTTTAAATTCAATGATTTTAGATTCCAGTTTTTAGCCTCGTTAATTGGACTTCTGCGGAAAAACATAACGACAGCCCTGATCATTCATCGCAAACCAAATCTATTCCCCAAATTTCTATTATATAAACCATTATTTGCTCTGCTTTCTCCATAAAAATCATTCGATGTGCCAAGATTAAGAAGAAGGCTGGACAGTAGGATTTATCTTACAACAGCTCCTGGCGTGCCTGTAAGTCCGGGCAGTCCTCGGATGCCTTGTGGTCCTGGAGGGCCCTGTAAAAAATATTTTTTTTTAAATGTGTCACTACATCTGGAAGCCTTTTTTGTTGTACCCGTGTAACTCAGCATATCTGAAAGGCTGTTAAAAAGAATACATTTTATTTAATAAATAGACTTACTGGAACTCCGACTCCTGCCTCTCCATGGTCACCCTACAGGTTTCACACACACACACACACACACACACACACACACACACACACACACACACACAGCCGTATTATTATGAACTGGAATCAAACACAGTCAGTCATTGGTATGAATGGATGCAGAGCAACACCTCTGCAGTACACTGACCTTCACACCTGGTGGTCCTGGAGGTCCGTTTGGACCCATTGGTCCCTGAAACGAGACCCAGAATCAGATGGTGTACGCACATGTAAGAGATACATACTGTAATTCTCTACCATCACGGTGCTAACGCCGAGTCTGGACTTTCCTGTCGCATGTTTCCACTGAGGTTCTATCGAGCGATGAACTGTTACACAGTTCAATAAAGCGTACACCCATAGTGGACTTTACGGGTTTACATGGCAGTTCCTTCAGCATCTACACACAACACTGAGATGTCAATACACACTAATTACGCCCAGGTCGACAGATCCAGGGGTTTTGTTTTGTTTATAGCCATTTTTCCTCGGCAGCTACCACAAGGAAGCTCGTTAGCATTAATTTTATTAATGTAGCTTCTTTTCAGCCCATTGGACCTGCCAGTAAAATTACTGTTTCCTGGTCAAACAGCCTTTTATGAAAATATTTAACTGCCAATAGTCCATCGCTGCAATGCAACTAAAAAGAACATTTATCAATCTTTCCGAGAAGTTGGACGTTATTTTGACTTGCGTCTATACCAATAAAATGTTTAATAACACGAATAATAAAAAGCAAGCCCTAAATCTTCTGTCAGCATTGTTTATAACAGTCTACAGCTATGTGTAGACAGACCAGCCTGTCCTCCATTCATACAGCAGAATTTATGAACGATTCTTTTTATTTGTCTTAATTTATAGGCTTGTGTTTGTTCACATTCATTATTTTCAATATTTTTTAATTAATGCCAGTAATATAATACAACTCGTCTTCTCCATGGTCCTCTTAGTCCCTGACCTTGTGAACTAGCACGAGGATGTGTTTTTGACAGAGACTCCAAAGCACTTCTATAATGCTGAAAAAAGTCGAGGTTTACATTAGTTTGTCTTTGGGCAAACTCTGGAGCACAGGATTTTCAGGAATACCAAATTTCTTGAATAAACAATTTACAGATAACTCCGTTCATATTCAGCTTGATTTTCTTTTTCCAAAGCTACAAGCGAAGACAAACAACCTCCTCCACAAAAACGATTTTGCCGTCTGTGAATCGCCTCATTTGCAGCGGAAACATGGAATGTTCTGTGTGGAAAAGAGCTCGTACTTACAGTTGGTCCTTGAACTCCTGGCTCTCCGGGGTTTCCCTGTGCAACAGACATGTGACGTCACTAACACACAGCAAAAGCTCTCAGCCACACACACACAAACAAACAAAACTGTATGAACTAGCACACACACACACACACACGTGTACACACACAATCATGCACACATAACCCAGTAAGATTTTTTTAAACTGTATATATGCCTTATATTGCATTTATACAGACACAATGATAACACACACACACACAGATATACAGAAGAACACACATATAAAACATTTGTGTAAGTAACTGTAAGCCACTCATTAGTTTGAAAACACACAGGTGTCAAACTCAAAGCAGTTTCACGTTAAAGCAGTATTACTGTGACGTGGACTACAAATCCTGAACTGTATCACCATCACCTGCTGAAACTGCACTGAAGCCTAGTGCTTGCGTTTTTATACCAAAATCATCAGCAGAGTTACAAACACGGTGTGTGTGTCGGGCTTTACAGAGTTGTATGGCGTGGTACCACGCCCTCGCTGTAAATAATACGAGAAAAGCAATACATAAATAAAAAAACAAACTGTATTTATAATACAGCAAATTACAGTAAACAAATACACTAAAAAAACAATGCATGGTGCAAAGCTGTTTCAAAAATGAAAAGCTTTTCTGTTGTTTGCTGACATACATGTTCAGTAAAGTTTTTGAGATAGTAAGTACTTGAGGTTCTGTCTTTGCCGTCTCCTGCGCTCACGTTTTAAAATAGCGCTTCCGTTGGGACGCTTGTCGTGTGGAGGACTGAGTGGTGCGTCAAACCTGTGATGAGCGTCAAGTTGACGCTCCAACGCTAGTCATGTGAATCGGCCATAACTCGACAAACCTAAAGTTACTACTTTTAAGACCGAAGACTCCTTCCGTAAATGTTAAATAAACATCTCCTTTACCATCTCAACAATTACGTTTTTTAACCCATTGCTATGTAAGGCGTTACTACGGAAACGTATTCAAACAAGCATATTAATATAAACAGATGAACTGCTGCTGTTATAGAAAATTAATTGACCAATCAGAATGCAGAATTCTAGACCACCGTGGTACATGCCGTAGAAGTGACAAATTCAAAAATACCATAGAGAAATTGAGAAACTGAGTTTGACACCTGTGATGTAAACAGTATGAGACCACATTGAGGCCACACAAAGGGACAGACATATAAACAGGACATTCTCGCTCCCTTCCTCCCTCCCAACTCCCATCACAAAGCACTGCAGCCAACATTCACAGCCACAGAAAACCTACCGGTCTGCCCAACACTCCTGGGAACCCAGGCAAGCCCTAAAGGAAAGAGGATGACAGAAAAGGGATGGACAGAATATATAGGAGAGACAGGAGAGAGGAGTTGTGACAGTCCAGTGAAGTGTAAAAGGGCAGTACAGATAAATCATAGAAAAGAAGGCAGTGAGATAAAGGAATAAAGGAGAAGGCAGACATGTGGTTGGGGAAGAAGAAGAGACAGGAAGGTGAGCTGTTAATAGCAGTGCTGCATTGGTTACTTTCTATAGTTTGTTCTGTCTCAGCCAAAGAGAAAGCGCTCCAGCAGCCTAGTGCAGCTCTCACAGCCGTTCCCCAGGCTCCGCTACACGGGCAAACCCACAAGGGGCCGCCGTGATGGGCTAATGTTACTCACAGGTGGGCCTGGTAGACCAGACGAGCCCTTTAAACCCTGCTCCAAAGGGGAATAAATAAAGGCGTGAGTGTGAGTCTTTAGCCACCTGCCCTTACTCCTTTCTCAATCACTATTCTATAATATTATAACCATTTTTACATACCTCAGGTCAATGGTTCATATCTATGTCAAAACTGATGTAGAAATTACACAGCACTTTACAGATATTTGTAACAGGCATAATGATTAATTGTACACCAATATTTTGCCAATCCCTTGTTTAACAATGACTTCGCCTTGGACGCTTCCAAGTCCGGCTGCAAAAGTAAGAATGGACGTGTGGCTAACAATTCCACTCTGTAAAAAGAGCTATGGTTAAGGACTGACTAATTCCTAATCCAGATGGAGAGACATCATTGCAGCCTTATGTCCCACTGGGGACGAAGGGGAATACAATAGTAGTAAGTTGTTTAACAATAACTGTACATATTGTTAAAAGTAACCAATTAAAATGCCTCACTTCTCTCTCTATCTGTAGTGTGTGTGCTGTCAGAAATAATAGAGTATATAAAGCACACTTCAGAAAGCACTGAAACCGCTACGCTTCTAAAATTTCCCTAAAGAGAAATTCGCCTTCAAGATTTCAGGTCATCTTACTATAGTGAGGATTAGAGTGCATAATCTAATATTTATGCCTGTGCTATTTTTAGCAAACAACAGTAACCACTGTACCAAAAAAAGCTCTCAGTATTCCAGACTAACGTTACTGCCGTGCTTGTCAGAAATCTATCTCTTCACTGAGTCTAAAAACATTCTATACACTATAAATTATTACAATTTTTAACATTACTATGGCAGCTGCTTTCTCACCGGCTTTCCATCATGCCCAGGTTTGCCAGGTTCTCCAGCTAAACCCTAAAAAAAATCAGAATCTTTTAATATGATGTGTTAAGTAAATTAGACTCATAGTAGGAATGAGAAGGAAGGCATTTACAGGTAGGCCATCTCTGCCCTTTTCCCCGACTTCTCCTCTATCGCCCTTCTCTCCACGGAAACCTGCTACACCCTATATGGTGAAGGAAATCACAAACCAAACAAACACACACACACACACACACACACATACACACTTTCAGTATTGCAGCAAGGAGAAATAAGCATTACGACAATTCTGCCTTTGTTATCTAATATATTTCCAGTGCAAATAACTCTAGTAACCCCAACCCTATCCTCAGTAACCCTAACCCCAACAACCACAACCCTACCCTCAGTAACCCTAACCCCAACAACCACAACCCTACCCTCA
>JAQQZR010000036.1:2173087-2195320 GCA_030068235.1 Notoglanidium macrostoma | reverse complement strand
CAACCACAACCCTACCCTCAGTAACCCTAACCCCAACAACCACAACCCTACCCTCAGTAACCCTAACCCCAACAACCACAACCTTTATCGCAGTAACCTCCATCCTAATCCCAACAACTCCCAACCCTACCCTTAGGAACCCCAACCGTAGTAGCACTACTCCAAACAACCACAATCCTACCCTTAGGAACCCCCAACCCCAGTAACCCTAATCCCAATAACCCCAACCTTACACTTAGTAACCCGAACCCCACCCCCAGTAACAATAATCTCAACAACCCCAATCCTACCCTTAGGAACCCCAAACCCCAGTAACCCTGATCCCAATACTTTACACGTAGTAAGGCTAACCCCAATCTTTACCCTCACCCAACAACCCAGCCCCAGTAACCCTAACTGTAATAACCCCCCACCACTGCCCTATTCCCAGTAATACTAACCATTATCCCACTAACACCAACCCTACCCTCAGTAACCCCAACCTTAACCCCTTACTACCTTACCCCTAACCCCAGTTACCTCAACCCTAAATTCTGCAACCCTAATCCCAGTAACCCAAATCATACTCTCAGTAACCTCTTACCATACAATAGAACTTTCTAGTAATATAATGCTCTATATAAAGTAATATAAAGTAAAATACTTTTTGTAAAATAAACTATAATTTATAGTACTTGTATCCTTATGGAGCTATTTAGAGCTCATATGAAAAACTAAATTCAGGCCGTCACTCACACAGACGCATGCACACAAGCAGAAAGCATTCAGCACTGACCCGTTCTCCTTTAGGCCCAGGAGGCCCTTGAGCACCATCCTCTCCTTTAATGCCTTGAGGGCCTGGCAGACCTCGAGGACCAGGAACAGACTGAACTATGGAGTCGCCCTAGAACACACAACACATTCAAGTGTAGTATGAAGAAATGAAGTGGCATAAACATTAACCACACCTTCCTTTCTTTTTTATTTACCTTAGGTCCAGGAGGTCCTGCCACACCATTTAGCCCAGATTTACCCTGAAGTCGATTAGAACAAATATTAACGTTTACTGTATATACAGATATACACAAGTTGAAGTTCTTGATGGCTTTAAAGATATGCTCACCGTCTCTCCTTTTTCTCCTTTCTCTCCTCTTTCTCCCTGAAAAATGCAGATCGAAACAAAACTTAAATGTCCAGCTATTCATCTTTTCTCATCTTACATTAGTGTTTTTTCAGCTCCAATCCTGGATTATCATGGCCTTGCAGAGTTTTCCATCCTGTCCACTAATTATCCAGACCTTCTGAGTTGAATCGCGTGTTGAGTTCAAAGCTCTATATAAAAAACACTTTTTTATTATTTTTTTAAGATTATATGCAGTGCCAAGGACACTACACGTAAGGCAAGCGACAGAAATAATGGAAGATTGCACTTTGTGTGCTTGACTGATGCATTTGAGCTCATTTTAAAGCTACACTGATTAACACATGATCACTCAAGAAATCTGTAGCTATCGCTTCGTTTTCAAATTAGCTTTACTTTACTTTCATTTAATGGCGTTCTATCACACGGATACACCTCAGCAGCTAAAAGCTAATTAAGCTGAGGCCTAGTTAAAAATACATGTTTATAGTATTATTTGGATGGAATAAGGCATAGATAACAAGCAAAATGCTAATCCTGAAAGTAAGCTGACGAAAGCTTATGACAGGAACACTGATGCTGAGAAACCTCACTTAAAATCGAGTTGACAAAACTCCTCCTTGTCCCCTACCTTTTCTCCCGGTTTTCCAGACTCTCCTAGTTCTCCAGCTCGTCCTGGTACTCCAGGTATGCCAGGTTTGCCAGGCTCACCTGCCTGTCCAGCAGGACCCTCTGGGCCTCTTTCTCCAATAGCTCTGCCTGGAGGCCCCTGGGGACCAAGAGGCCCCTTCTCACCTTGATCACCTTTTTGTCCTCGCTCCCCTGGAAACCCTCGAGCACCCTTCAAAGCAGAATTTAAAAAAAAAATTGAAGATGTGTGCGTCATCTGAAGCAACATTGTTCTGTTTTTCTTCTCATACTTACTTCAGGTTCTTTAAAATGGCACCAGCACAAATGCAGCATTAACAAACAAAACAAGAAGCACTTAGTTTACTGATAATATAAAGTGCAACTTCAGAATGCTTTAGTGCCTATTTGTGTTTTGGTGCATCGGTGACAAGGCGGTGTGATGAATTTATTTTCCTATCGGAGCATGTCCCGTAGTGTTTTATTCATCTTACACCACGGCAATTTGACGACATTAATAAACGACACCGTTGCAGAAGAGGCATGGTCAAGCACCAGTTTGGGAATGGAGGGCGGAGTCAGGGAGAATGCGTAGTCATTCATAAGTGTGTGTTTAACGATTCCTATTAGGACATGTGTGAGTACTGCAGGAGCTGGAAAAAGGATAAAGTTCACCGACAGTGAGCGGAGCTGCAAATCGCGTGCGGTGTAATGTACGCTTGAGCTGCTGAGCGAAATAGTTCCAGTTAAAACAACAACAACAAAAAAATGCAAATTAAAAAGAAAACACCAAATCACATTCTGCAAAGGCTGCCTCCTGGGTCCTTATTCTCCTCACGACATCCAGGGTGTCAGACACATCTTATTTTTATGTTTAATGTTGTTGAACGTCCACTTGATGATGATGATGATGATGATGCAGTCACTATTACCATGCTTCAAAAAACATATAAAAAAATGGAAGTACAGAACACAATAAAAATTGTGTCGTGTCAGTGAGGCATCACAGTCAGCACACAGCCCTGAAGGCTTTTTGTTAGTCTGCACACACACACACACACACACACACACACACACACACACACACACACACACACTTACATCTGTACCAGAAGGGCCTTGGGGTCCTGAATCTCCTTTATCCCCTTTTGCTCCTTTATCTGTCCGTGTTACGAGTTCCCTCATCAGGACATCTTTATTTTCCATCACCACCCGTAGATCCGCGACCTGTAGAAAAAACGAGACTTTCTCACACCTGCGCGATAAAACTCACCTGATATTTTCAGTTATTTTCACCTCTGAGTACCTCGATGCCAAAATCTGAAAGTGCTCTCTTCATATCCTGAAACAGAAAAGGAAAATGCTAGTTAGCGTTCTTGTTGCTTGTAAGTGTGTGCATAGCGTAAATGTCACTTATCATCAGACAAGTTTCCCGTGGTGCTTTCTGACTTTGAGCTTGGCTTTCAATTCATATTTCAAGCTACACAGGTGTGTGTAATTATTTACTGACGTTTGTAAATCCTTTTTATTCAGATGAGTACATGCTTTTTGGCACTCGTCAATACAGACGCCCTTATTATTAATCAATCAGGAACACAAAATATTTCATTTAGCTACTGTTTAGATACCAGACTCGTTCTTTTGAACGTTAGCTAGTTGATTGATGTGTATCAGCTAGCTACATTAGTGAGCTTGGATGGAGCTGGGCTGCAGAGGAGAAGAGCGGGATATGAAGTGAGAAGTGAGATGTGAGGTGGAGTATATATTCTACAACACAATACTCACTACTGAAGTGCCTGGTTTACCAGGTGAGCCATCTTCTCCTGGATCTCCCTGGCAAAAGAAAGTTTTAAAAAGTATGAAAAATGTCTAACGTACACATTTTACATATGAAGCATAGTGTGCTTCATAACACAGTTCAACTAATAATTAAATTATTTTTTTTATTTTAAATTATTTTATTAAATTACCCTGCTAAATAATTCTGCATGCTGCCGTTCTATGCATTCCGTTACTCCCCAAGCCTGACTATTAGCACATACCTGATCTCCTTTTACTCCTAGTGGTCCTCTCTCACCCTAGAAAACATCATGTACTAATTAAATAATAAATAAATGGTAATTATTCATATAAGCAACATTGGTGAGTTATTCAAATTTAAATGATGTACTTATAAGCTTAAAGGATATATATATTTTTTTTTACTAAAAGATCTCATAGCCCAAAAGGTACACATTCTTGCAAATGAAAATGAGACCCTGAACATGTCTAACTCACCCTCACGCCTGCATCTCCTGGAATCCCAGGTATTCCCTGAAAAACAAAAATATTACTCCAAGTAAAAATCCACAAAGAACATCACTAACCTTACTAATGGGACGGATTTCTTTTCCTATAACTGGACAACCTAGAGGCTTTTATTCCACTTTATTCTGTTTACTCCACAACAACTTCCCAACAATTAGATATTTTTATTTGTTAATGAACAAAACAATTTTTTTTGCCCTTTATTGTTATAAGAGCTGTTGAACAACCACATGATTTTATTGAAACAATTTGTTTATTATTAGCCCGTTAGTAAGTTGATGTTACTCACAGGAGCTCCTGGTGGCCCTCGGGGTCCTGGGATAGGTGATGGGTCAGCCCCTTTAACATATATAACCTGTGTGTGTGTGTGTGTGTGTGTGTGTGTGTGTGTGTGTGTGTGTGTGTGTGAGAGAGAGAGAGAAAGTGTTGTGACAAACAATGAAACAAACTGACTTTATAATTAAACACTGGCATTTCAAATCAATTCTGGTAAGATCCCCAGAATCACACACACACGCACACACACACACACACCTGTCCTGGAGGTCCGATGTTCCCGGGAACCCCTGGAGATCCAGGAGGACCAGTGGGGCCAGTGGGTCCTGCAATGCCCCGATCCCCCTTCAGCCCCTCTTGACCCTGAGAGAAAAGACAAACAAATGAATTCTTTAAATAAAAGGCCCAAGTTTCTTTCTCACGTCTGCTGATGAAGTCTGTGCAATACAATATTATGGTTTAATCAGTCTATACACTAAGGAATCTTTATGTCTGCGTAAATGTGTCTGACATTTTAAACCACGCAAAGAGCGACCGCGTGAGGCGAGAAAGGAAAATCATTAAAGAGTGACTAAAGAAAATAAATGGTGTGAGTCATTTGCTCTGATACAGGCAGGCTGATAATCCATTAATAACACTAATGATGGCTCATTTAGAATAGAAACCCTAACTTACACAACTGTACTATATCATCTTTACTTAATCATCTGGAGTGCTCTTATGACCAACAGACAAAAAATACATACAGAAAAAAATACAGTCGATTTAGAAATAATTCACACCTCTTTATTTGTTACACTCTGTGTTTTGGATTTGATTCTAAATGGATATAACTGTCTTATATATAAGTATATATACAGCTGGATCAGTTCACAATGCATCCCTGAGACACACTGGACCTCATTCACACCTAGCCATAGTGCTGTTCACTTTCAAGCCAATCACTCAGGACTCAAGTTAATGCCAGGTCTGACCTCCCATCAGTGCAATCTCTGTACACCAAATACATCCAGGAGAGCTTTAAAAATGTCCTCTGGTGTCTCCAACCCAGTATTAACACACATTCTCGCACACACTGTCGTATCCTGCTACACTATTCAGTGAATGGTTTATTATTTATTGTGTCAGTAAAAAGAACCTTGAATGGCCATGTTTGGTACACAGCGTCCAAGCGCATGTTAAATCAATAGTACAAGTGAGTCTTGTCAATACATTATTATATGTTACAATAATAAGTGTTTTATTTAGAAAGAGAAAGCAGGAGAGAATGAAAAGCACGGACTTATTATGGCTGACTTACGTTTCTTCCTGAGGGTCCTGGTTCTCCTTTTTCACCCTGTGCAATCAGACAAAGCCAAAAAAAACAATCAATCAAAGTCTGAAACTCTCTACTGACTTTCTTTTCTACTGAGTTTACTCTTCATCTAAACTAAAAGGAGCTTTTCTTACCTTTCTGCCATCCTCACCGGGGACGCCATCCTCACCCTGTTGTTTATCAAAGCAAAACCATTAATTTAGCATGCAATTCCATTAAAGAAAAAAAAAACAACCTCCTATCAGCTAAAATTCTTATAATACAGACTTATCCATAGGACACCGACTGCCTATTAAGCTCCAGATTGACTACAAAGTCCTGCTTATGACACTTAAAGCTCTATATCAGAGGTGTCAAAACATACGGCCTGCAGGTCTGTTAAAGGTGCTAATCCGGTCCACGAAATGCATTTAGAGTTTAAGTTAAAATTGTCATGTGGACTGTGATTGAATAGAAAGCGTTGAGCCTCTGTTATTCCACAAGGGGGCAAAATAGAGCAATAAACTCAGGCCCATAAACTCACCTACTGACAAAGGGCCAGATTTACTAAGCAGAGCAAATTAGCTTCAAGCTGCAATGAAAAAAAAAAGCACTCATGGGAGTTGCCAGATCTGTGGGTGATTAACTACCAATGTACAAATTAATGAACACAGATGCAGCCAGATCATTTTAATAATGACCAACGCAATCTACCAAGACAGGAGCAAATTAGCGGAAGGCTGCAAACAGGTTCGTGGCTCCTTTAAGTCTTTTAGTGATTCCTCCAGCTAATTAATTATACTGTAATCGATATGTTCTGGTAAAGTCTTCCTCCGGCATTCCAAATAAATTCCTCCAAACTCGAATGAATGAGGCCAGCCGCAGAAATAATTCTGTTCACACTTTTCTGTCGCTGACCTTTTACTGCACATCAATAGCTTTTTAATGCCTAAAGAGAGCTTTCGTTGGCACAAACATTAGTAAATCTGTCCCAAAATGTGCTAATGATGTATAATTCTTCATTAGCAAAGTAAAAATAATGTTAAAGATTTCTTTAATTCCTTCAACTTAATCGCTTAATAGTGATTAACCCTCGGTGAAAATAAACGCAACCCCGCGTCAAATTAAACGTGTCTGCGCGTCTCTATTAATATCTTCGGGATAATACAGTGCAGAAACATGGTTCAAACATTTCTTGAATCTGCAGAGTGTGCGCTTTCGATTTCACCGGGAGATTGTACATGACTCACATACAGAGTTGTGAGGTGAAGAATACGTTCAGTTCAGCGCAGTTCATTCTGTCGATACTGGAGACATCGGCGAGAGACGCGCATATGAAAAGTGCGCGCACGACGTATTCAGTCGCTGAAGCAATTTTAGAAAAGATTTTTAGAAAGTTGGACTTCAACTTTTCAGGATTATTACCAAACTGTCTCTTTACAAAGTGCTCTGGGGCAAACGGGACCTCATTACAGAGAGAGCTGAGACTGAGCTGGACATTTTGAGATAAAACACACGGGCATAATATTATATGCAAAAGGTGAATTTAAGAAAATGTGCAAAAATTGAGAAAATGCCTTGGAGCCCTAATAGATTAAAGATTAAACTGTAATAAAACATTAAAAACTTTGACTGACCGTGTCGACAAGCTGATATACAGCTATTTATGTATTTAGTATGTTGAATTGGCCATGGAAAAAATTTCAGATGTTTGTGTTGAGACTTACAGATTTTCCTGGAGATCCAGCTTTTCCATCCTCTCCCGCTTTACCCTAAAATAATCCACAGAAGTTTTAGTCTTGGGGTCTGAATGTCTGATTGCATGCACATTTTTCCTGCACTGCTGATCCGTGTTTGTAATACCTCAGTGTGCAGGTCCTGTACAGGTTTGATGAGGATATTAATGTGTGTGTGTGTATGTGCATATCTGTTTGAACTGGAGTGTATCTGTGTGTGTGTGTGTGTGTGTGTGTGTGTGAGTGCGTGTCATCTCTTACCGGTGTGCCGGCAGTTCCTGGAGGTCCGACAGGCCCTGGAGGCCCCTGAGGTCCGCGGAGTCCGGCTAAGCCCTAAAGACAACGGCGAAATGAAAAATGTAAAAAACCTAATATGCTTTTGATTTTATTTCCGTCAGTAAGAGGATAGTATTCAGACACTGTCTCCACCTAGTGGAAAACTGAAAGATACTCACGTCTCTGCCAGGCTCCCCTGTTTTCCCAGGATCACCCTGAAAAGAATTAGACACCGTGGAGATCTTGATTAATTAGATTTTTTTGTGTTTGGAATGTATTTACACCATGTACTGGTTTATCATGGGGAAAAAAAAGCACACACATTTTTCTGAGTTCATGATTTCGTTATTAGAATATTGTACATTCATACTAACGATGTGTAAACATCCAGACATACCACTTAACCTGAATTTTAAGTCGTCTTAATTTACACCAGCAATTAACAATAAATTAAATTACACAGCATTTTATTATTATCTCTTTTACTAATCATCATTTCCGACTTACATAATTTTAAAAAACATCTATTCTTTTTGCTTGCAATCATTTACATCCTTATAAAGAACAATAAATACCTACCTGCTCTACTGTATTAAATTTATCTACGTCTTTCAGTACAAGCCGCATATTTACGCAAAGTAGTAGTTAATTATACCCTAAGGTGCTAACATTGCTAACAGTAAATAAGAGATAAAGCAGAATTTCATCCCTAAATCCTTGCCATATGCATCTTTTTTCCAGATCTGTGAAAAATAACCACAACCAGATTGACATGTCTGGATTTTACACCTTTTCCTCCTAGCTGAATTTTGGATTTTAGACATGGTCAGAGAATGCAGAAAAATGTCTTTCCATAGCAAGGGGTCCAAAATCTTACATGCTACAGCTAAACCATAAATACAAGATACCATTTTAATCTTATTTCAGATGTTAGCTTGCAAATTTGTGGTCTGACCCTTAATCCGGCGGATCCAGGTGGCCCAGGTTTCCCATCCTGACCAGGACGTCCATCCAATCCAGCAGCTCCTCTTTCTCCCTGAGGACACACACACACACACACACACACACACACACACAATCAAAATAGATGGTACAATCTTCTGGATGTTTAGCTGCTTAACAGCCAGTTTAAAGTTAATATGCAGCAGGTGCATGATAAATTTCCACGTTAGCAACCCTGAATTCTGATTTTTACAAAACAAAACAAAACAAAAACAAACCTTACCTTCTCTCCTGGACTTCCTCTCTCTCCTGGATCTCCCTGCAGAAAAATGAGAGATGTGGTTTATGCTAGAGTTATCATTTATACTACGATGTGGATGCAGGTTTTCAAACTACTTTTGGTTTTACAGTTTGCTTTTCGTGCAAAGGATTTTCAGTAAAAACAAGTAAAGTCCTGTGTTTTGGTTCCATGGATATCTGACCAGGCTGTAGTGAAAGCTGAAATAACTAGCTATAAAAGCTAGCTAGCTAGCTAGTTAAGTGCTTTAACACAGAGGACAATTTATTAGCACCTTAATTTGCATATTCTCTGCAGCGAGATTTGAAAGATATATTGGTACATTCGGAAACTTCTGATCGTTTTAAACCCCTTAGGGAACGTCTGGATGACGCGATGGGATTTTTTCCCCCGTACATCTTGCAATGCTATCTGCATAATTGACAATTTTACCAGTTCTGCTACTGGCAAAAGCTGAGTATTAATGAACTGAATGAAGTGAATTGCATGTTGTTTATTTATAGACCCACTGTTGTTTCATGTGGATGGTTTGATTACTATAACAATGTGATTATAATCTTGGTATTTTTAGCTGTTCTTTGTACTTTAGTATAGCCGTGTTGACTGGATAACTATGATGTCTCGTGTGTGTGTGTGTGTGTGTGTGCGCGTGTTAGCTGCTTGGATGGGTTAAAATGCAGAGCCTAATTTCCCTTTGGGGATTAGTATAGCATCCCAAATTCCCCCCAGAAAAATCCAAAAATTGTACAGCTGTGGCCAAAAGATTTGAGAATGACACAAATATAAATTTTCACAGTCTGCTGCCTCAGTTTTTATGATGGCAATTTGCGTATACTCCAGAATGTTATGAAGAGTAATCAGATGAATTGCAATTAATTGCAAAGTCCCTCTTTGCCATGAAAATGAACCTAATCCCAAAAAAACCCATTTCCACTTCATTTCAGCCACAAACGGACCTGCAGACATCATTTCAGTGATTCTCTCTTTAACACAGGTGAGAGTGTTGACTTGGACGAGGCTGGAGGTCATTGAAATCAGTGTTCTGCCTCTGTAACCATGGTTACCTGCAAGGAAACACGTGCAGTCGTCATTGCTTTGCACAAAAAGGGCTTCACAGGCGAGGATATTGCTGCTAGTAAGATTGCACCTAAATCAACTATTTATCGGATCATCAAGAACTTCAAGGAGGTTCAGTTGTTGTGAAGAGGCTTCAGGGTAGCAAAGAAAGTCCGGCAAGTGCCAGGACCGTCTCCTTAAGTGGATTCAGCTGCGGGATCGAGGCAGCGCCTGTGCAGAGCTCGCTCAGGAACGGCAGCAGGCAGGTGTGAGAGCATCAGTACACACAGTGAGTGTGAGACCTGGTGTCAAGAAGGGCAGCAAAGAAGCCACTTCTCTCCAAGAAAAATATCAGGGACAGACTGATATTCTGCAAACGGTACAGGGGTTGGACTGCTGAGCACTGGGGTAAAGTCATTTTCTCTGATGAATCCCCTTTCCAACTGGTTGGGGCATCCGGAAAAAAGATCGGTGAGAAACGATCAGCCATGAATAAAGAATGGAACCAAAACATCCTCCGAGAGCAACGTCTCCCAACCATCCATGAACAGTGTGGTGATGAACAATGCCTCGTCCAGCATGATGGAGCACCGAAGTGATAACTAAGTGGCTCGGGGAACAAAACATCGGGTCCAGGAAACTCCCCAGACCTTAATCCCGTTGAGAACTTGTGGTCAATCCTCAGGAGGCGGATGGACAAACAAAACCCCACAAATTCTGACAAACTCCAAGCACTGATTATGCAGGAATGGGCTGCCATCAGTCAGGATTCGGCCCAGGAGTTGATTGACAGCATGCCAGTGCGAATTGCAGAGGTCTTGAAAAAGAAGGGCCGACACTGCAAATACCGACTCTTCGCATAAACGTAATGTAATTGTCAATAAAAGCTTTGACACTTATTAAATGCTTGTAATTATACTTCAGGATACCAGAGAAACATCTGACAAAAAGATCTAAAAACACTGAAGCAGCAAACATTGTGAAGACCAATACTCGTGCCGTTCTCAAAGCTTTGGGCCTCGGCTGTAGAGGTCGTTCTTGGAGTTGGTTTTGTCACTATATAGAAGTGTGTCTTACTCTATTTTTGTTTGCACCGAGGAAGGTCCATGACCGCAATCGTTATGCTTTCTCTTTTTTTCCATTTAAAAATCCACCGCTTCTAAAATTCAGCATTTGTTTGGTGTGCACGTTCCCTTTTTTTTTTTGTTCGATGGTGAGATTTTCATTGGAATTTACGTACCTTCCCGTCCTGAATTATAAAAAAACTAGTGTAATGGTGCAAACTAGTGTAATGATAATGGATGGAGAAATTTGTCCATTGCAGAACTTTTACCCAATTTTTGGTTCTGCTTACAGGTTCTTAAACACTACATATCTGCAAGGACGTGCGTGGCTATCTGCCCGGTCCTGTTTTAGGTGAATACATCATGCATCAACACGTAGCGGCCATTTGCTCAGTCAAGCTAACATGCGTGACAACGTTGTGAAAGACGGTCAAAAGTGTAGCTTCAATTTAATAAGAAAAACGACAACTGATGCACCTCTTTAATTACAGGACTGCTGCAGAATAACGATATTTTTTGTTATCTAAACATTTATCCTTCTTTTGTTACCTTTATTGAATCAAAATGGGGGAATCGATAAGAACCGTAATTAAAATCAAAATTCAAAAATTTCCTCAAAATTGTTGAGGGTGGCCCCATATGAGCTGCCTGAACACACACCTAGAACCGTGACGATGGCGTTAGACTGCTGTTGACCTGAGCGGTTCTGCTACAGAGGCATAGGACTTAAATTATCATGAACATGCGGTTTATTTGTGGCTTTGCTTTTCTTGTTTTTGCTCGATTTGACCAGTTTTGCCACGAACCTGCATGTTCCTCATTCTGAAAAGCTCATCTGTACACGCTAATTAATCCTGATAATAAATACAGTAGATGGAGAAATTATGAATGAGTAGTTACACCACCGTGAAGCGCATTAGGTTTAAAGATTCATACAAAATGAAAGCCTCTGCGAAAGTGTTAAAAGGAAAGGCTATAAAACACTTAACTACATGCTTTAATGTAATTGTGTAATGGATTGTATGGTATCTAACTCACTCTGGCTCCGACTGGTCCACGCTGACCCTCAGGTCCCTGAAATTACAAAACAAACAAGTGAAGAGTAAAAAAACATTGGTTCAGTATGTATACAGAGTGAACCTGGTGCTGTCTTCACCCGTAATCCTGGCGTTCCCGGTGTTCCTGCTTCTCCTTGCTGACCTTTACTACCATGTTCCCCAGGGTCACCGGATTCACCCTGCGTCAATACAGAAACAACAACAGCTAACAAACATAGCAGCTTTACAGGGCGTGAAAATTATCACAACGTTATGTTGAAGAAACGTAGAAACACGGATGCTGTACTGTGCCTTTTCTCCTCTTTCTCCTTTGAGAAGAACTCGCCCTTCTGCCTGAAATAAATAAATAAATACGCCAGAAGAGTTAAACATGAAAGAAAAAAACTAACAAGAAAAAACATGAATGTCACAAACAGGACAACATAAAAATGTGCAAATGGTGATTTATTTCATTAAGGATTATTAAATAATTATCACCGAGTCTGTAAAAGAGCCGCCTTTAACCTTCTGTACCCCAGAACAATAACAAATTAATTCATTTGTTTGTAGAAAACTAGAGAAAAATGTCACAATTTCAGGTTTGAATAAACTTTATTATGATATATAATATGTATTAGTAACATCTACACATATTAAACTACACAGCTTTACATACACTGTGGTTGAAATATTGATTGATTTAGTTGGATTGATTTACCATATATGTTATTCTGAATCACATTAACAAGTACATATGTATTAATATGTACTAATTCACCGAAATGTATTAGTTTTGAACACACTGAAGTATTACCACTTGAATGAATGCAGACTTTACATTTAAGTATCTGAAGATGTTTTCACCTGAATGTGTTGTATTACACTTGGGCACACTGAAATATTCTCGCTGAATTGTATTACAAACTATATTGTGCCGGTTACATTATTTTTAAACATTTAAATAAATATGTTAAGCTTTTATAAATTTTTTTAATTAACCACTGGTAGGATTCTGAAATAATGGTAGCGAGTGGAGCATTGTGAAGCAGGCCACGCCTGTGGGTTGGCCGATGGGACCTGCTGGAGGTTTGCCACCAATAAAGTTGGAGCAATGGGATTCGATGGAGGGGGGAGTGAGATACGGCTAAGAGAATGGAAAATATTAGTGGAGGGCAGCCAGGAGGTGGGAATTAAAAAAGGGAGTTGTCATCAATGTTGGTATAAAAGGCGTAGTTCAGAATCATTGTGCCGGCTCATCTTTTTGTTTTTCACGGCCTCACTTTGGAGTAATAAAATCCACTTTCTGCAACTTCAACCTTTTTGTCTCTGCAGATTTCTGGGCTGAGGTTTACAAGTATGTGGCCACAAATAAGGTAAGCGATATTTTGCTTTTAGTCTAAGATAACTTGTGCAGTTGGGCCTCAGAGCTGGACAGCAAAAATTCCTCCAAATCATACTGACGCACTTAAGTTGCAGGCATAATCTTTGCACGCAGTTAATCTTGTGTATTTTATGATGATTTACCAGTACGTTAGAGTAAACGGCCCAGGTCCTGAGTGCATTAACGTGCATGAAGGCAGGTAGAGTGGGAATTTTCCCCAGAATTGGCTTGCTTGCGCCACTCTTGGGGAATGAGTGTGCCCGGCATTGACCCAAGAGAGGTGATATAGGAATTATGTAACATAATCATAATCACTGTATGCTAATAAATGGTTTTCTTTAGAACATGACGGCACATCGAGAGTGTCGTAGAAGGGCTATAAGATGCATCATGTACACATCTAGGCGGACAGAGTTTCGCCCCTTTTGATAGTTCCATTGACATCGCTGAAGACTGGCCTGGTGGACCACTATATTTTCGTGCAAGACATATTTATACAGAAGCATTCCCGGGAATCCCTGCGATTCATGACTTTGCTGAAGGTGCACAGCAGCTAATGACAATTCTGACTAACAACCCAGGGAAATCATTTCTGAGAATTGCACATTTTAAGCATGGAAGGGAAAATGAAGTGCGCACAGAATTGGAGATGAGGAAGACTGTTTTAGGGACTATAACGCGAGGGGATTTGGAGAATAGTCGTCTAGCGGAATCAGAGTACCTTTTCAGGTACGTGAACAACTGAAGCTAAACTAATGAGAGTCAAATGAAGCGCTAGTAACCTCCCTCTGACTCTCCAACCGTCCTTCAACGTCACAAAGGACAAAGGATTTCATCATGGACAATAAAAAGATGGTCTCTGGCTTAAGGATCAGAAGGATTTGGGTTTTCTTTTTTTTTCGCTATTTTGTTACACACTTACGCTGGTACGTTTTTGTAATCACACTGATCAGTATCGTAATCACTCACTGAGTAAGCAATAATCGTGTGCGCTGACAAGTTCACTTTAATTGCAATGAATTAATGTAATGAGTCACCGAATGAAAAGTCTTATTTTCAGAAATGTTACTTAAGTCAATTCGTTGGTTTTTAACAAAAATGTCCATGTGCACGTTTCTGCAGAAACCTCATTAACAGAGTAAATAATAAACAGAAGTCGTTACATTTTAACTACACCACACACTGTGCTCAAAATTAATAGAGATAAATATAAATTTTATATTAAAATAATATAACGTATAAAAAAATAAACAATGAAGAATAAATAGCAATAAAGAGTGTACTGTCGTGACAAGTAAGTAACAAAGGAGCGCATGAAGTTGGCAAAAATTTCAACAACTTTCAATAATTTCTCAGCATTAAAAACTTGGCCACTATTTTGATAGTCACATGATCTGATTCGCATCTTCTGATTGGTGCTGTGAACGTAGTGGCTTTTGCTGACAAAGGGAAGTGGCATTTATAGGTTTCTGTTTTGGAAGAGGCTCAGTGTGGGATTTAGCCGGGTTTAAAGCGAAAGCATTTGCTCATCGTACACTACGCGCCGAAAACTTTCACGTTTTATCGTTATGTCATTTTTCACGGAGGTGGCGTTTAGCGGCTTCTGCATCTGAAGTCTTCAAGTGTTGTTATTGTTACTAAAGGTGGTTCTACATGTTTCTGAATTATGGGGTGTACTTATTTTTTCTCCATCTGGTTTCTGAATGTTGGTTTGAAAAGAATGACTACATATTGTGTTTTTATTTTGTTTTGTTTTTGTCTTTGCTCATAAAAGTTGGTGAGGACCACGTGATCATTATTCAGGCCCTGATGAATAAAAACATGGACTTGAAGGAGGGTGTACTATTGTTTTGCCATGACTGAGTACTAGCATTAAGATCCTTTGTATTAAAATGATACAATGTTAACATAAATAAGGACTTACCGCATCTCCAGCGGGTCCTGGGGGGCCTTGGATCCCCTAAAATAAAAAGATATGTGAGTATGCTGAATATATACAGTGTGTGCTCAGAGATTAATGAAGACTGTATGTATGTAATTATAAAGAAAAAAGAACGTATGCACGATTTCATACCTGATCTCCCTTTTGTCCTCGTTGTCCCACCAGCCCTGGAGAACCCTATATGGCAAAGACATACCAAGAAATACCAAAACCGCACTGAATAATTCTATAAATGCAAATATTATCCTTGTGTCTTAGGAACCCAAGCCATCTATAATTATCATACTACATACTACACTTATAATTTATATAAAACAAAAATAAAGCTTTTATATGTATCATAATTGTTTTGTGATCAATCACAATGTTTACACCCAGCCTAATAATCCATTAATAATCCGACAGAGAGCTTAACAGGAATAAAAACCTGTTCATGTATAATATATACAACTCAATCCAAACAGACGTAACCGATTGAGGGAATGACACTTAACCATTCAAACGAAGTAAACGAGTAGTCCTTTTCAGAGTCTGTTAACGAGGGAAATAATAGCTGCGTAAACGTTTGTGCCTGGTTACGATCTCTATTGGAAGCTCAAGTGTTGTGATGCACTACTTGTGCAATAAAATGGTCACCTAAGAAAACACGGTCCGTGTTACAGATTTTAGCTAAGAATAACACACAACAGTCCATGAGGTTATATGAATATAATCCTCACCAGGGTAGCGTGATACCGAGCGATGCGAAGCCATGTGACAACGATTCTTGTAACTCGGTACATTTACTCGAGTTATTCCATTCCATTTTACTTTTTTTTTACATTGTACTTTTTACTCCACTATATTTCTCTAAGGTGGTGCAGTGGTTAGCACTGTCGCCTCACAGCAAGAAGGTCCTGGGTTCGATCCCCGGTTCACCCAGGGTGCCATTCTGTGCGGTCACAAGCTTCTCGTTGTTATGGTAACGCTGACACTAAACCTTGCTTTGCATGTGCGTGTACCTTTGGATCAGATTACATAACATGCACATAAACAGATCTGTCTACAGAGATTCTAATTTATGGTGCACGTGAAGTGTTAAATGGTACTAGAACATATAACATTTATCATACACACAAAAATTAACTTGAGAGTCTTCCGTCATACTGGAAGAAGAACGACCCATGCTTTCATGCGTGTAGGTGCCTTACATTTCGTCCATGCTCTCCAGGATCACCCACGTCTCCCTTTTCTCCTGGCTGACCTGTTTGGCCTGGAACACCCTGGAAGAAAATATCAAATGCCAGACTTAAGAAATAGGCCTGAAAAGACTTGAAGTTCTTCTATAAATGAGGAACGGACTCACTCTCAGTCCCCGTTCTCCTGGTTTCCCGGGCAACCCAGACTCCCCCTGAGGGCAAACAACACAACATTTATACACTTGCAACCGAATCTCGCTGTAGAAATCAGTACGGCATAAAAGTCATATATAGGCACATTTAAAGAACACAATGATGCCTTCAAAAATGAAATACAATTTAGAAAAATCTACAATAAAGAGAAGTCAATATTTGGCCTATGCCTTTAAAATGCATTAGATGTCTCAGGTACAGTTTGTGCATTTTTATGAGGAATTGGATGCTCAGTTTTTCCAATCATCTTTGAGAATCTGCCTCAGCTGTCACATTTCTGGGTTTTGTTCAGGATTTTTGTGGCTGAATTGTGGTGTGTTATGTAATATGTTACTTTCTTTGCTGATATACAAACATTTTTTTTCTGTAATTATTTCTTTTTGGTTGGAAAGTCTATTTTTAAATTACCTACTAATGCACAAGTTGTAAACTAAATATTTAAGAGCAAATTTGCATTAAAAAATTATGGTATATGGCTGTATGCTCTCACAGAAAATTTCATGTCAACTGACCAAAGATCAGCTAATATATGAGCTCACTTCCTTTTTGGTGGCTTTGTCACCGAATTCAAAAGGCTGTGATGGACAGACGGTTGTGAAAAGAAAAAATAAATCTGATTACTTTCATGAGGTTTTGTCTGAAGATCATCTGCACCACATTTGGTGATGACTGGATGAAATTTGTGGCCTGTGAAAAATTTGCAACCTTTTCCATAAAATCCAACATGGCGGCCGAATTTATTATGTTGACTTGACAAGTTGCCTTGTGATCTTTCAAACACATCAACAGTTATTAGCGCTCCCCAGTGGTCAAATGACAACTTTTTTGCAGTTCCCAAAAAAAAATGGTGTCCAAGTACCAAGTATTTGGTGAAGATTGGACAAAATTTGTGATTTATGGAATTTTTTTTTAACCTTTTGATATAATCCAATATGGTGGCCGCATAAATTAGGTTAACATGACCAATTGCTCTAAGTGAGATTACAACAGACTGCACTGAAAAACATAGAATTCACATAGAATTCAAGTCTAAACTTATAATGTTAAACTCTATCAATAAATCTTTACTAGAATCTCTTGAAGAATGCATTGGGAAACAAAATGCATTGGAAATTTGTACATACCGTGCTTTGCATAATAATTTAGCAAAAACTGCTAAAAAAAAAAAAAAAAAAAACTAGCTTTCATTACATATCATCAAAATGAAGCCATTTCCAGGTTGTAGCACTACAAAATGTGGAAAAGTTCAAGAGAGGGGCGAATACTTATGCAAGCCAATGTATGCACACAGATTCACAAGCAGAAATAAATCTCACCGGGATCCCATCTTCTCCTCTGTCACCTTTTAGGCCCTAAATGAAATAAAAATAAAAATACAGAGTTAGTCTGTAAAACCTCAAACTACTATCATGAGAAGTTTATCAGTTGCTGTGAGATGTTTTAGCGTAGCAAAGTTTCCTCTATAGTACTTATATAGAAACAATGTGGGATTGTTTACACAGATATGGATATTTATTTATATAAACAAGTTACGTGGTAAAGCATAATGAACCTATATGCTGTATCTGAACAAAGATCACACATGAGTAGCACAGTTTCATATCACATACTTAGCATCTGCATTATTATCAGATAGACTAATAAATGGTAGAAAGGCTGATGGTCTCACATCTTTCCCTTTGGGTCCAGACGGACCTGTAGGCCCAGAATTTCCCACCTCTCCTCTCTCTCCTGGTTCTCCCTGGTTTCCCTGCAGCGTCACAGAGCGTATGATCAGTGTATGAAAACACAGAGGTGTCAGTAATGAATGTTTACAAAGGAGAAAGTGCAAACCTTTGCACCAAGTCTTCCAGCAAGTCCAGCAAGTCCCTGTTAAAGTGTGATGACAATGATGAATCATTTCAAAATACATTTAAAATAAGCTATTTTCCTTATGCATCAAAGCATGGTGCACTCTACATGATTTCATCCCTCATTTAGGTGACTACACCTGCTAGCTCAGTGACTAATCGCTGTGGCAACATCTGTTGTTAGTGTTCACCATCCCGTAGGCATTTAACGATATATCATGTGATGATAAATCGTGGTACATATTTATGACAATTCAAATCGAGGGGAAAAAAATTATCGCAATTATCAGGCTGTGTGATCTCTTAGTTTTTTCCTAGCTGTAATTGCGTTGTTTTGACAGCATTATATAACAACCTACACTAGAGGGAATGTACATGACATCACCGTAGGCAGAAGTAACACAGCTTGAATGCCACGAAAACATACAAAAAACATTGACCTAAAATGGGAAAGAGCTTTTGTGCGATCAACTATACAGATTCAACAAGAAATCTGAGATTAAGAAAAGAGAAATAAATGGAGGTAGTCATTTTATGTTTAAGCTAACTACAGCCTTTACAAACAGTCGTAAATATTTATGAAGAAGTTTGCTATTAACATTTTTTTGTTTCAATAAAAGGAATATTTCAGTTAATACACTATTATATTTTACTCCAACCTTTACCAGTGTTTATGAATAATCATTGTTGGTTAAGAAAAAGGTTTTTTTTTTATTTAGCCAAAGGAATATTTAAGTTGATAAAGAACAGGAAAATAAATGCTGCATCGTTTTGGTACTAAAATTTTCTCAATTTAATTTTTTTTCCTAAATCCCAATATTGTGAAATGAATCAAGTCATGAATTGGGTGAATCGTTCCACACCTACAGACACGATTTTCTCAGCCTGCACGCAGTTGCAGAGGCACCAATTTTTTCAAGCCTGTTTGATATTCTTGGCATAGAGTGAAACCCCCTTGACTAAGTGAAGCACAGCTATGATTTTCAGCCAATGGGAGTCTGAGAGGAAATCAAATTCCTCTGCTCTTGTACACAGAAGATTCCCAGAATCCAGTTCATCATCTGTTTATTTCTGAAGGAGTGTACGATAACAAAAATAATGCTAAGAATTTACTTGGCATGTTATACCCAAATGGCTGTTAAAAAAATCAAAACTAAAAACACACAAACAAGGCATGATACCTGCAGGTCGTGGAGTATAACCATAGCTAACCAATATTACCCATCCTCTTTTCTCATATTTCTCTTTTCTTTTGTTTCCATGCAAAACAAACAACAGATCACAAAAGACTCACCAAAGATTCGAGTGTAGTGTGAAAGTGTCAGCTACTCTGAAGGATCGGAGATTTTAAGAGTCATGTAGTGTGCGCTCGGCATAAGAGAGCACGTCCTGTGATCGCTATTTATCTTCATTAATCGCTCAGCTTGGTAAATCCATCATACATTCAGTTGCAATTGTTTCTAAGGCTATGTTCAGCAAATCCTACATTTGGTGCATTCACATGGAACAGAAAAGATTTTTTTCTTGCTGTCTGATCAACAAAAAAATGTGGCAATGACAATAAGCAAGCCCGCAGCCCTGGTTTCATTTGTTCTGTGTACAGTGCATCCAGTTAGGTCTAAATTATTTATTCAGGAAATAAATCAGATGTGATGTGCGTGATCAAAGCAAATTAAACTATTACTAATTTAATTTAGCTTTTTGTGTCATTTATCTATATAGGATCTACGCGATTACTGAGGAGACCTGAGAATAGTGAAAGCCAACACACACAGATCTGTAGTCATACTGACCCGATCACCCTGTTCCCCCTTAGGTCCAGGCTGACCAGACACTCCTATTCCAGGAGAACCCTGAAAGAGAGGGGGGAAATGATAAAAGTGTAATTTCAACAACAAAAAAGCCAGTTAATATATAACAGCTCTTAATGTGTAACTTTAAATCAATACACTAACTGACATAGAATAATAAACAACCATGTGGTGAATTTGATATGCGAGAAGCAGCTACAAAATGTACAAACGTACCCTTTCTCCTTTCTGGCCTGACCCTCCCTTTTCTCCTGCAGGACCCTCAGGACCCGGAGCTCCTTTCTCACCCTGGAAGATGAACAGAAATAAAAAATAAACCTGGCACCTGATACCCAGGATCGGAACAATGCGAGAAAAACAGTGGTTCAGACGATCAAAGAAAAAAAATAGACAAACTCTGTCCAATCTTGTAACAAAAGTAAAAGACTGGAATTGAATCTGAAAAAGTTTTTGGTTTAAATATAAAGAGACATGATAGTATTTTTGTTAGGATTTTATAATATTTATACGGTATTCTATTTATTGCATTTGTAAGTGAAAGTATACGAATAGTGTGATTTTTTTTTTTTTTTAAAGTCAATGACAAAACACGATTGTTTTCCACTGAGTGATGTCATGCGATTAAAGATAAACAAAATGGGAAAAGGCAAAAACAAGAAACGCACCATGTTTTACGAATGGAATGAATTTGTCACGTTGTGTAACTTAAATAAAAAGAAAAAATGTGTTTCCATTTCAATTCTGCCAAACACTGGTTTGTCAAATCACATGACAAACCGCCTCATGTGAGTGCGAAAACCTTTTGTGATATTTGAGAGTTTTTTCAAAGCTTGAGTGTTTCCACTGCTTATTTCTTAGTCTGCAATTTCAGATTGCGAATTAATTAAGCAGGTTATTTGAGAGCATTGTTTGCTGTCGAATGTTTAAAAAGTGGTTAAAATCATACCATTTGTAATACAGACCCAAGTTCACAGCGACACTTGGAAATGGACATGAGGCTACCAGCAAGAAAAAACATTCTTCGGACATTTTTGATTTTTTGATGAATTCAGAAGATCAATTCTTCTATCATGAGGTTTTAGTACTTTTAGGGCTAGTTGAAATACGCACTGACGTTACTGTCATAATAATACGTATAAGACGACGTAACTGTGTCATATTTATTTTAGGCAATAATACCAGCATGGAAGCAACCACGTTACTGTTCTTACCTGCTCTCCTTTCCTTCCGAATGAACCAGGGCCCTGGAACCAAAACAACAGGGAGCATCATCATCACTGTCGAATTCATAACTAATGTAAACACTACGACCATTTAAAATATGCATAAAGGTGCACTGAGAAGATTTTGATTAGATCGTTTTTTTTTTCATTAGATAGTTTCATCTTTCCACTTGGTTTTCCTTCATTTTTCATATTTCAGATGTCGCATTAGTATTTAGCATTATGTTCCTCTTTGTGGAGGTTTTGCACACTTCCTGTACAATGCATCATGGGACTCAGGAACATTGTGGGTAGGCAAGAGGATTTACAAGAATTATAAGTCATGCATTCGAGGTTTAACTCACATCGCCCGATTCGCCTTTCTCTCCTTTAGCTCCCTGCAGACAAACACACAGTGAAGATGAACACACTGCGCTGCGTTTCCTCTGTGTGCCGCATTTAAAAAAAGATCCTCACCTTTTCCGCTGGAAGCCCATTTGCCCCTGGCAAACCCTGAAAACATAAGAATATACAGTTTCAGAGTCCGCAGTCACACACACACACACACACACACACACACACACACACACACACACACACACACACACACACACACACACACA
>JAQQZR010000036.1:2155145-2172987 GCA_030068235.1 Notoglanidium macrostoma | reverse complement strand
CACTGAAAAGCATTCCAGGTGACTACTTCATGCAGCTGGGTAAGATAATGCCCACAATATCATCAAGCTAAATGGGGCGACTTTGAAGAGTCTAAAATATTAAACATTTTTTGGTTGGGGTTTTTTGTTTTTTTTACACTTTTTTGTTTATTACATAATTCAGTATATGTGTTGCTTCATACTTTGAGGTATTCAGTATTGTTTTACAATGTTGAAAACAAAAAAAAAAAAAAAAAGAAAAACCCATGAAAGAGAACGTGTGTCCAAACTTTTGACTGGTAGTGTAGATATATATATAAATATATAATTTTGTATTTTTCCAGCTGTACGTATGGCATGCTTCACTGCCAGGTCACGTTTAGGCTCAATTAAAAGGCGTGATTAAAAAGTTCTCATCTAATTTGTTCCTCTTGCAAATGAAAGGAGTCACGTGTGTGCAGCAGGCGTGTAACTTTCGTGAGTCAATTCGCTGCATGACATCACGCTGTCAACATCAGGGCCTGTGTTAAACTCGGGAAGTCAGATCACCCTCTCAAAACACACTCCAAACACCCAAGTTTAACGCTTCACCGCCGTAGGCTTGCTTAACCATTTCAAGGGTCTTCGTTGCTGATTTTCCAAATTTTGACAGAATTTGATGTTTGCTTTCGGCGTAAAATTGCAAACGCACACAAAAATACATGCAACACAGATCCAGATGTTGACATCGTGATCGCACTTTGTAGTTACTCTATAGGACATGGTGAATTGAATGAAAATCTGTCAACGGAGTGACCCGCGTCTGTTCATAGACGTGCACTGGTTTAAAATTCCTTGCTTGCTAATCATCTACTGTCTAGAGTAAATGTACTGCATGTATATGTGCACATGTGTGTGTGTGTGTGTGTGTACTCACGTGTTCTGGCTGTGAGTGTAGTGGGTGGAACAGTGCTACGAGGGAAGAGAGGATACAGGTTGATAATGTACTCAGTGTCCGCCTGTAGACCATCCAGCGTGACGGAAGTGGCCTCCGGCCCGAGCGTCTCCTCCCTCAGCAAGGCAGGCTCGCCTAAATGACAATGTTCACAAGCAATCAGATCAGATCAGATCAGATCAGATCAGTCAGGCGAATGTGAAACTGACGTGAGTTCATTTCTTAAAGCCACAGATAGTGGATACTAGTCAAATATTCTTAGAAAATTTTAGACTATTTAAGCGTTCGAAGACAGGAAATTCACATTGAAACGTTCTACTTTTAGTCTTTTTCTTTCTAGTAAAAAGTGAGTGCTTGTGCTCAAAGCCGGTGATCTAGAGGTTGTTGAAAAACTACTCAAGAAATATCTGGCAACCTTGGAGGTGTGACCTACATGCAGGTGACAACCTGAACAAGGAAAAATACTGACGTGACTTCTGAACTTAATTGAGCAACTCTGAATAGCATTGCATATTACATATTCAATGTTATTTTAGATAATAACTGTAACCACCTGTAACCCCAGGTGTGAATTAGCGGCACACATGATGCTTGAGGCTAAGCAAGCAGTGCTGCGAGGTGCGTGGTTACGCTGCCCATGCTCTATGGGTGGGAGGGGCATACTCTCTCTCCTGTCAATCACAGCGACACTAGCCGATCATGGGAGTCTTTCAGCTCACGTGTATGGAAGAGATAGAACGCTCTTCCGTGTTTGTTACGCTGCCACGTGATGCAGCTGTTTTTGAAAAGATGAGGCTGGCTGGCTTCACGTGTCTTAGAGGAAGCGCAGTGGTAGCTGTTGTGTAAGCTGGCTGGTGGGAAGGAATTAGCAGGAGGAAAAAATGGGTGAGGGAATAAAACCTCATTTCAGTACCTTGGTGAAAGAACTGTTCAGGGAAACTATGCGTTTTAATATTGTGTGTCATTTGGGCTGCTTTTGTCTGAGATCTGGCAACCATGGTCAGTGCACATACGTCAGGAAATCACAAAGGCGTTCAACACATTAAACCAGACTTTTGTGATTCTGCCCAAGTAGCACAAGAAAAAATGTAACATCGTCGAGTGGAAATCTTTAAAAAGCAACATTTTTTATTAAAAACTGAACTTTAATAAAAAGTACTTTTTTATTAAAAACTCATAAAAAACATTCTTTAATTGTTCTGACGTGAGAGACATTACGCAATAGCAAGTTCATTTATTAACACACCTTTTTTTGCACTGCATTTTCCTTTTTCTCTCTCGAGCTGTCAGGTTTTAACCCTTTGGGGTCCAAAGACTTTTTCTCAATGTTCTTTAATTTGCATATAATATTATACCCATGTGTTTTACATCAAAATGTTCAGAACAAGCTCATCTCTCTCCATAACATTCACGGGTGATTCAACACGGGGGCGCATTTATCGACCCCTGAGGGATAAATCCCAATTTGCACCTCATTTTCTGGGTGGTCCCTGGGGAATTCTGTGTTCCTAGACACACTCGTGTGCATTCTGCGACAAAATTTTGTTGTGTTTTGCACTGTACATAAATTAGCGGCGCTAAAAGAACCAAAACATTTGCATCTTCTAACATTTTTCAGTGACAGACGATCAAAGCTGTGCAGAGCCAGGCAGGCGTGGGATAAAACCTAGCATGTGCAGACATGAGACATGAATCTTGCACTTCCACCAGAACCGTGCTGCAGGATTTCACCCTAAATGGCACACGAATATGTTTACACTGACAGCAACAGCAATAGGCCTGAGTTACAGACACCTGGACCGGGTCAGACATTTCTCAACACGTATATAAACCCAAAGACCTGTCTAAATATAGAGACACACCTAATCTGACCTATTAACATCTGCCAACTCAAACGCTTCTCACAGGATACACACAACAGACGGATAATGCCCCTTAGCAACACTATTCAACTCGGAACAAAAGCACTGTCAGCTGTAAACTGTTCAATCACTTCCTGGAAATTTTAATACAAATGTTTGCCTACAGAAAGATGAAGTACATAAAGGATCAGATTCAGAGTTTAAAAAAGTCATTTAATATTTACACGGGGGAAAGTATTTAGAGTCGGATTGCGCATGCACAATTTAACTGCTGTTAAATGTAGTGTAAAAGTGATGCAACATAAAAGTGAAAGACTAAAAATAAATAAGACTAATATGAATGAGAACTAAAATAAACATTATGTATGAAAATTCCTAGCTTTAATTGTCATATTAATTTCTGTAAAAGCTGATTTAAAATTTTTACTTTAACAACATGGCGTCCAGCCTCGTTATTCAGAAGCTTAACGGCACATCCTATTAGTATGCGTCATTAAATTGTAACGTGTATGTTATTCGTGAGCCGTCATATCAAGGCAGGTGTCAAGTCGTACAGGTTAGTTTTGCGCTCTGGCCAATAAGATGCGGTAGGTGGAATCTTTCAAATCATCAATTTTGGCAAAAATCGGTTGATATAAAAATCTTCCTGATCCAGAATTGAAAAATTTTAATCCTAAACATTGTTTTAAAGCACTTTAAAGAACACTGTCCCAGCTGGTTACTCCCATTTTGACAGAAAAACATGCATTTTTTCGCTAAAAACCTCACTGCTGGTGAAGTTTTATTTTAGTGGTAGCAGGAAATCCTGGTGTCAGAATGAGACTTCCCACTTTTGTATCACGTCATGGAATCCTCATTTAAATATTCTAAAAATTAGATTAGTTTTCCGAGGCACTCCTCGTAAACTGTTGCTATGGTGACAAATGGACGTGATACGTTATACTAAAATAGATCTTACTGAACCTGGAATCTGAAAATATACAGAACTCAAATCAGCCAAAATGCAACTTAAGCGCTGATTTGATGTGACAGGTCACATTTTATCAGGATATTAATTCAAATGAATAAAATAACTTAAGTTTATGTTATTTCAGTGTGCTCTGCTTAGAGACACAAGACCACTGATAAGCTGCCCAAGCACTCATGTGAAGATAAAAAAAAGATTTTGTCAGTTTCAAAGGCACAAAATTATTGAATTCATTACAGCTAATATTTATGCAGTTAATATTAATATTATCAGATGGCATTTTTAGTGTATTTACAGCCCGAAGCCTTGACATGCATGTTGTGCCTGCATAATATCGTACAAGACAAATGTGGGTTAGAAAAATGAGACACACTTGCTTCATTTAAACTTCACCAAGTATTTAACTCTTGCACATTTTGAATAGCGTTTTAATGTGTAGTTAAATCTGAAGTCAGAACACAAAAAAACAGCATAGTGTTAAGGAGTCTCCTGTATCTCCATAGCAAAGGGGTCAAAGTTCATAAATGCTACGGCTAAACCGTACACGCTGGCAGGTCTGCGTGTTTAGGTATTTAAATATAACCTCTCATATCAGTTATTATTTTTATTTCTCTTGCTTTTGCTACAATATACATCCGAATTACCTTTTCCTATTGTGTGTACGTGTGTGTGTGTTACCTCTGGGTCCATATGTAATCCTGTAGCCCTGTATGGAGCCAGAAGGAGGATCCCATGCCAGAGCTAAAGTAAAGAACCCTGCCTGCACCAACCTCAGTGTGGCCACACCCTGCACAGACCCTGAGAATGAGGAATTAAAGTTTATTATGTCTTTATAACACTCTCTCTTGTAGTAGCATTTGTGCTATTATTAGTTCAAGCATGGGCATGTATGTGAGGGTGTGAATGTTCTCCAGATGCAAGCTGTTCCTCTTACTAGTTCGAGCCTTGGCAGACACGGGCTCGGCCACGCTGTTGGGGTACTGGGCGATAACCGACACTAAGTAGTCTGTGCCCGAGCGCAGATCCCGTGCCACGTAGGCCTGCTGATTGGCTGGCACCGTCTCCTGAGAGTCAGAAACACATTTATGACATGATTAGGATGTTCAGAGTCACTGAGTAACATTTTGTTCTACAGGTCTGCAGCTAATTGATATTCACATGTGATGAAATGTGTAGGAATAAAGATTGACTCATGCTTGCCAGAACACGGGCTCAAGGTTTCCTGATTCTTTGAGTTTGTTTAGATATTGTCGGAATAATATTTATCCCACAGCATTGTTGAATACTTTGTTACAGTTTGTGGAAGGAGTCTCCAGAATAGGAAGCAAGCTCTAGCTGGAAATCAGCCACTTTATCGAGAAAAATGGTCGGCGTTTGAACACTGCTTTGGTAAAAGACGAACAAAACACTTTGTTGGGGTCAAAGGCCACTTCATCACACCACCCTGAAGTTGATTATTTTCCTATAACTTCACATGCATAAGTATTTTATGCTCAGCTCAGTGTGCTTCACAAGAAATAAAAAAAAAACAATAAAATTGATAGTAGTAAGAATCAAGTAGGGATATTTGCTGCAATTATAATAAAATATAAATCATAAAGAAAGAGCATGCTAAAATTTATGTTAAAAAAAACAGAGAAAATGGTATAAAATATAGCCCTTAAACACACACCCTAATGTTCTCAACATATGGAAGCACAGAAATGTCATTTCAGGGGAATTTAAACACAGCCTTAGGGTTCTTTAGAGGTGTAACGCTATTCCACTGTCTGTATCCGAATTTGACCCAGATGTGGGTGTGGCCCTAACCTGTTTCTTTTTTTAACGATATTTGGATTTGATCAAGAAGTGGGTGTGGCCTAAACCAATTTATTTTTTTAAAACTATATTCGGATTTGATTCAGAAGTGGGTGTGGCCTAAACCACTTTAATTTTTAAAAATCTATATTTGGATTTGAACTAGAAGTGAGTGTGGCCTAAACCACTATCATTTTTTGAAATCTATATATCCCAATTTGACCAGGAAGTGTATGTGGCCTGAACCAATTTCTTTTTTCCCTCATTTATATTTGGATTTGACTCAGAAATGGGCGTGGCCTGAACCAATTTCTTTTTTTAGTTTATATCTGAATTTCACCCAGAAATGGGCGTGGCCTGAACCAATATCTTTTTTTTTTTCGACCTACATATGAATTTGACTCAGAAGTGGGCGTGGCCTAAACCGATTTTTTAATTTATATTCAAATTTGAATCAGATTTCTTTTAATTTAATCTAACCTATTCTAAATTTGTATCAAAAGTGGGCATGGCCTGAACCAATTTTATTATTATCTATATTTGTATTTGAACCAAAACACTGGAAAAAAGAAATTTTTCTATAACACAGTATATAATAAATTAATTATAGTTTCGATTTGATTGGAAGGTAAGATTTCCATTTAATAACAAAAAAAATGTAAATAATAAAACTTCTGATTTCAAATGCTGCCCTGTGCCTGTATGGAGTGACAGCTCTAATGTGAAGTGATATAGCATATAGTCTTGAGTAGCTTTGAACTTTCAGACCGCTCTTAACGATGGCACTAAGCAGTGCAAAAAAGTAGTAGCGCAGGACAAAGTAAACTTCCCTGCCATTACTAAAAAAGCAACACACACAATCTACGACAGCGCGTGTTAACCACGTGGTAGATCAAGGCGAGGATGAACTCTTCAGTCTGTCAACCAGTGGACAACACAGCGTCGTGACAGCCCCATCTTACCTGTCGCATCTCTGTGGGTACTGGCTGTCCCAGACCAGACAGCGGAGTGTACTGGACCAGATAGCTGGTTACAGGCCCTCCTGCAGCCGTCCACCTGAACCGAATCGAGGTCGCAGTCTCATCTGAAAACTTCAGGTCAGCCGGGCCGCTGAAGGCAGCTGAGAAAGAAAGCAGATACTGATGCGACTTTTTTAAATATGCATTTAAACGCATACCGTACGATGGTTTTGTTTCTAAATACCGTCACTCAAATAGGAGCCGCCGGACGCTGAACAGACACGTGGAGACAACGTGGGCAGCAGATAGCTGAGATCTTTAAACTTGTCTATAAAGGAGGTGAATTCACTTTGAGGAGATGATGAGATGAGCTTCAATTCTTCCCGATCTGCACTCTTTATCCCTGAAGGAGACCGAGATGCAGATCAATAATAAACAAAAAAAGGAAACAAGAAAATGCAAAAGGATTAAATAACTAGATATAGCAATGATCTGATCAAGGCTGATACATAAGAAAAAAGATCTAATTTCATCAATATAACATGAACATATAACATATATTTATTTAGATTTATAACACACATGATTTTTATGCATATCTATTTTGTACAAGTCATCTTTTTAGCTACATATTGTATCGTTAAAAAACATTTTGAAGCTCAGTATTTTCTAAGGGGAAAACATTTTACGCCGACACTCATAGTTTCAGTGTCAGTGTCGGGAAAAAAAAATCTAGATCTAGAATAATCCATCAAGTCACAGTTCTCACCCACGGCAAATATCTGGACTCCTAAGCTGCGCAGTTTCTCAGCAGGATCCTGAACATTGTCCTGAGATTTCCCATCTGTGATAAGAATAGCAAGCTTGGACAAAAGGAGAGAGAAATGTCAATTAAATAATTATTAATTAAATTAATAAATAATTAAAAACTTGTTTACTATTGAATATAATTGCATTTTATTATTATTATTATTATTATTATTATTATTATTGGTAATAGAAGTAGTTTTGTTCCTTCACATATAAACAAACATATAATTAAGAAATTAAATAATTAAAACATTAAGTAAGATTATTAGTTCAATAATCAATTATGAATTAATTAAATAATGATTAAAATATCAATTTAAGTATAATAATATACAATCTACGACATACAATCTATGACCACTACTAATCATTAAATGTATGATTTATATGACTGGATAAAAAGCCCAATAGCTATGAATATATAAGGTTAAAACGAGTATGTTTCATCTGGATTAAAGAGCCACCTGAAGATGATTTCAGACGTTAGAGAGGACATAAGAACAGATTCTTTCACCAATTAGTCGGAGAGCGAGCCTCAGCTCACCTTGGGCACATCTCTGGTGGTTCTGGGGTTGAAGAAGTTATCTGCTATGTATTTAAGGCCGACTCCAGTGCGAGTGTTTCCTCCTTTATAGTTGAGGTTCTCGATAGCATTCAGCAGCTCTGTGCCACTTAGATACGTAGCGAAGGTAAACTCCACCCTGAGAACAAAAACACACATTTAATCAGCACTGTTCTAAACTAAAGCTTTAAATTAAGGCTAAAATAGAATTCACACTGAATGCCTTTGTATTGTGATTTTTTACATTTCTTATTAGGCATGTAACACTTCAAAGTATTCGCGATTCGCAACATTGATTTTCCTGTTCTTTACCAACTTAAATACTCCAAATAACGTACTTTTGTTTCATTTTCTTAATAACCAACAATAATTATTTACCAACATTTGTAAAGGTCAGAATAGAATATTGCAGCCTATTAACTAAAATATTCCTTTAATTAAATAGGAAAATGTAATAACAATCTTTTTCTTAAAAGCTTAAACATAAAACTACCTACATTTGTTTCTCTTTTATTTAGCTTCCGGCGGTCTGTAAAAAGAAAGCTCCGATTTCTTCCTGCATCTGTTTGTAAAGTTAATCGCACAAAAGCTCTTTCCCAAATTAGATGCTTTTGTGTGTGTTTGCTTTCGCAGCATTAGAGCTGTGCCACTTCTGCCTACGGTGACCTCACCTGTACTTCCACTATTGTACATTGTGTTGTTTAAATAACACAATTACAGCCGGGAAAAACTAAGAGATTAATCCGTTCATTTTTTTATTTCCATCAATTTGAATAATCATGAATTTGTATTGTGATTTATTGATGCACGATATATAGTTACATGCCTGTTTCTTACAAATATTTGTGGTAATTCCACAACTGCTGTAACAAAGCTGACATACTAAGTCTTCTGCTGACTTTGTAAAATGCAAACTGAATGATTTGCATGTTATCTTTATCAACAACAAGATCATTTCAGGTTCTGGGTCACATACGTTACACTCAAGCATGTAAAAATTAATCAATGCAAAAATGTTAAGATACCACAAAATGAGCACTAATTTACGTATAAGATTAACTGGGTAAGTTTCAGACAACTTGCAAAGAATAAATGATGAATGTCACAACGTGTACAAGCGATACATGTGTGCTGTTTGTTTTTCAAAGCCACAGTAATTTGGTAAAATCTGGTTTAATTTTGTCTTCATCTAGCAGAAATGGACTTCTGCAAAGATAATACCTGCCCTTCGATCATGCTACTTTCCTCACACAATCTCTGTTGCTTAATAAAGGCTTAATCACAGCGCAGATCACATACACATGTGATTATATGACTTGTGCCACAGGGAACAAACAGCATATTTGTGTTTATGGTATCAGGTATGGACAGAAATGCAAGTTAAAATGAAAGTACATGTGAGAGAGAGCACTAAACATACCTCGCTGTGTCGCTGTACTGCACAGCTCCGACCCGGACACCAGTGGCTCCCACTGCATCGGCGTAGGGTCTGATGAGCCCTGCCATGAAATTCCTCACAAGAACAAAGTTGACACGTCCAATACTGGACGACCCGTCCACCAGGAAGACGATATCCGCCGCACCCACGTTATTACACGTGCCTGCATGTAGAGAAAAGCGTTAAATCAACACCCTCCGTAAGCACACGTTAAATATGTCAGGCAAAAACCCATCAGTCAGATGTTGCTGAGGAAAACTAGCGCTTTGACCAACATTGAATTATAAGCTGTATGTTTTTCTTCCTAAACTTGCCTTGGATTTCTGCAAAGATCACATCAGGTAAAAATAAGAAGCAGTTTAACCAACGGCCTGCCTAAAGGCGTGTTAATGACGAGCCTGCTAGCTTAGTACACTCAGAAAACTCTCTTAGCTAGTGACAGTATCTTCAATAACAAAAACATAATGTAATATTTTGCATCGTGAGATTATTATACAAATACATATCACAGTGGCTTAAAACTGTCTTATTATCAGCAGATTAAAAAGAGCAAAAGTATCTATAAATTGTAAAATATTCAAAAAATTTTTTTGCAAAAAAATCGTTACCTTGAGCTGTAGATCTGTTTGGGAGGGACAGCGCTAACACCGCAGCCACGAAAATCCGGTGCCACATCTTTACTCTGCACACACACACACACACACACACACACACACACACACACACACACACAGTCATCTAAAGGCAGCACGGATAAATCTGTTAGTAATGCACAATAACCCAAGCCAGGGCTGTAGAAGCACTAACCTCTACACTAAATAAATATCTGCTTAAAGAATGTCAATGATTACACATGATTTAAATTTATGTCCACTATAGGCACGACCCTCTGAATGAGCTGTTACTATAGAAACGATAACGAATTAACGAGCGTGTTGTAGCTGCGCTACTGTCGGAGACAATTAATCAACACCTTCAGAACTCAACAGTGAAACATAAACAGCTTCACATAGTTATAAGCTGGAGATATTTTTAATAGTAATATTTCAGCATTTCAATGCATCTAGCAGTAATAAATGTTTTCATCAAATGTTAACCAGAGTAACGACCTGTATACAATAGCCTAAAGGCTAAAGGCTGTCAGGTTGCAGGAGCATGTCGCCTCTTGTGATTTTCTGCCTCAAAGTCAAGGCAAAGATGAGTCGCCTTCTCCTCATAAGTCTAGGACAAACAGGAGCCCGTAAAGAAATTACAGGCTGAGCCGAACAATGTTCTGTTGTTAACCGGTGCAGTGAAAGGTAGATAGTTTCCAACAGACGTGCACGTACATAAACGTGTCATCAAACCTTCAAAGACCGGATTCAGACATGTATAATGAGTAACTGTGGGGGTTCTTTTTCTTTTCCTATGACTCTTACGTCTGGAAAAAAACCTTCATGATTTTTTTTTTTTTTTTAGAAGCTCCTAATAAGTCTGGAGTGTTTGATTTGGTTTTATATGAATTAATGCCCTTAAGGCGACCAAGGAGTCTAAACCTGCACCATAATGTTCAGGTTATAACAACCATCATCCCGATTGGTATTGACACACCTATATACACACATACTTGAAACCGGTTGTATATTTTCAAGCCACGTTTTTTTTAGCTCACCGTCTGGGTTAGTTTATCAGATTAGTTAATTTACTCATAATGGATTTGCAACAAACTGGTAATTAATTCATTCATTAATACACAACACTAAATTATTACAACAGAAGTGTTCGCCAAACCGTGCACCAGAGCTGAATGTGGATCATCTCCTGAAATGTAAAAAAAAAATCTCCTCGGCTTGTGTAGAAATATTCCGACCTCGTGTGTGACTCCGCATGAGTTGATCTTGTATGGGAAGGTACTGAGAAAATCTCTGAAACAATGGGAAATGTTAAAAATAAAAATAAAAAACAACGGGAATTAGGCTGAAGTCGTCACTGTCGCTTCTTTTAAGGCAACCAATCATATGGTGGCGATATCTTTTCAACATATTGTTGTCATAGAAACAAAACCGACATTTTGTTTATGACGCACCATGAAGAAGTTAGCACTTTTTCCTGCCAAAGAGCAGCACTATATGGACACAAGCCTGAATCGCGCCCCAGTACCCTGGCAGCGCTTTTCTGCCAGGAAAAAAATAATAAAATACACACGTGGACACACCCCCTTTACGTAATGTCCATGTCAACTAACAACCACTCAGCCATCTTGTTTTTTCCTTCCTTGCACTACTTTATTAAATATAACACGCTGCACACTACCACTTCATAGCCTCAAGATCCGCGAGTCTGTGTAAAAGCCGGTTTATACGTGCAGCATTGCTCACACACTCGCTGCGTATATGATGTATACCTACAGGAATAACAGCTACATGTTACGTCAGAGTCCAAACATCCCTGTCCATCAGGTCGTCATCCTGATTGTTGTCATGAGCTGAGGATTGAAATAAAATTTCTAACGTGACATTTAAAAGTAATTTTTAATAAAAGAAATTTTTTAAAAAAGCTAATCAAAACAGATTTTAGTAGATTTAAATTCTAAATGAGAAGTATTTAAAATTCATACGCTCGGCTAAAGCAACTAAAATGGAGCCCGATACTGTTTGTGTGGAGTTTTGTACGTTCTCCCAGTGTCCGTGTGGAACTCCTTCAGGTTCTCTGGTTTCCTCCTACCTTTCATGGCAGTAGATTGATTTGCTCCTCTAATTTGCCCCTGAATATGAAAGAGTGTGTGAATGAATGTGTGTGTGTGTGTGTGTGTGTGTGTGTGTGTGTGTGTGTGTGTGTGTGTGTGTGTAGTGGCGGCTTGTGATTGACTGGCGTCACATTCAGGTGTATTCCCACCTCGTGCTCCCAGCGTTCCTGGGAAATCGAGATTTCATGCTGCCAGTGTCCTTTCAGCCACATCAGACTGTTCAGAACTGTGATTCTGATTGGTCAGAAGGTGTCCTTCATGTCCTGCTTTTCATCAGATGTGTTTTACGTCTCTCACGTCATCACCTCTCTATATGTCTTGGTACATAGTGATAATATTCAGAAAGTGTAGTTTATACTCGACTTCGTAAAGGCTGGTGATGTAGTGAGGTCTTTACCCTGACATTTCGAGCATCTCTCTCTCTCTCTCGCTCTCTCTCTCTCTCTCTCACCTGCGGTTTAAACGCGATTTTGCTGAGGGCTTTGTCTCAACACATCTGGGGTCAGGAGCTCAGCACCATACCGACCAACACTGCGGCCCTGGCAAGACATGACATGAGTATGTATGCGTGTGTGTTTGTGCGTGTGTGTGTGTGTGCATGTACATATTTCATATTTCAAGGTTATCAATCAATCAAATAAATCATGAACACATCTATAATTTTATTACAAGATTCCTTCTCTTAGCTGGAAGCAAAAAAAAAAAAAGGGGGTGGAATGTTAGCGTTTGCTAAAACTGACACTTTTGAAAAGACAGAAAGCGAGACTGCAGAGTAGAAAGCAGATCAATCTTCTGCCAAGGAGCTACCACTGGGTTGTGATCGGATCTTCCACCACTAAATACAGGCAAAAATAATTCAGTGATGACACAATCATGTTTTTGGCATGGCCGCCAAAGTTCCCTGAGCTAAAGAGTGCTGAAAACCTGTTCTGACTCCTGAGGAGGAGATTCCACAAGAGAGAGGATGGAGAACACCGGAGGATCTTGAGAGATGTCCTATCATGTACCGACAGTATCACTCATGGATTTGGAGAGGTGTAAATTGACTCAAGGGGAAAAAAAAGGGGCATGGCCAGAAATATGTGTTCCTGAACTGTACACATTACATCATTACAGCGGAAAAAAGGCCTGGGCTGCTAGAATGATCATTTAGATGACTACCACCTACCTGTTAATGCTTGTAATCCATAATTCAGGACTGTAAATAAACCAAAAGAGTTAATAGAAGCAACGAAGCTCACTATAAAATGAAGCGATGCGAGTACATGCTCTGTGGTGAACAGCAGCAGAGATACTTATTAAATTTTGTGAATAGTGTTTCTTTTCCTTAATTTATACCCTGTTCACGTTTCCGAGCGAGGACATTCATGGGTCTGTCTGTCTGGGAAGCTAAGACGCTTCAGATAAAGATGTTTTGTTGGAAGAAAATGGAAAAGAAACCTGATCTGAACGTCAACTGCATTTTAAACATTTTAAATTTTAACATCATATCAGCTAGTTCCAGTCAGTCTGCATTTTTAATTTAATACAGATATCATAATATTTTTGATACCCCAGAGAAATATATTGTGATGTAATTTGTCACGTTATCGATATATCGTCATACAACACCTGTTATTTTACATCGATATTTTACACGTTTTCCGACATCCTCCAACGTGATGGAATCTATCCGTGATTCCTGATACTGCTGTCTCAGGCCCACTCTGTCTGTCCTCCAGTCTCATCAAGCGTTATGTTTGATAAAGAATACAGAAAAAGCTAATTACCAACAATATATAACCTTTATCACTCATTTTTAAACAAGGGTGCCAATAATTTTGAGTGTGTACATTTAAACTTGTTTAAAAGGCTGCCTTGATTTAACAACAGATATTATAGTCCCTTTGTTTACTATTTAATATATGTAATATTACCCAGCTCTGGCCTTTACGCTATAAACACCTTCAGACCAAACAGTTCCAGGAACTCATTGAGAGGAACCGAGGAACTACACAACTTCAAGGGCTTTTTTTCTGGTTGCAAGTCCACAAATGTTCTTGTCTTACTAGCAGTATTTGGATTTAAACTTGTCAAGTTTTGGTTACACGTTTCTATAGAAACAGATCATTCCACTGCACCACAGAAAGGGGGAGATCAGGAAGTGTTACGTGCTGATTGTAAATTTTATATTTTTCATTATAAAGAGAGAATTCGTGGTGAAAAATAGCTAGTGATTGCTAAAAATGTGTGTACCTAGCACAGATCAATATTTTACAAGGGGTTTTCTTCTGGGATTGTAAAACACATGGATGAGCACATGGACAAGAACATTTACTTTAATTAAGATTTAGATGCATCAAATTTGCACTGTAGTTCCTTCATTGCAAATAGGCTCAATAAAGCCTGGGCTTCACTGTTGGTCCATTTGTCCATGTTTTTTCCCCCATTATTTAACGCTTATGTTAAGAGCTGTCGTTTGCACTGCTAGCGTTTTACATGGATTTTTTAAAATGGCAGTTGCAGGTGGTGTATTGGCTCATGTGTTCGACCAATCACTGTACACTTATCTCACTCACAGTGCTGGGCGAGTACCTACCCTGAAGTTGGAGCTAGAGAAGTCCCTCAAAACAGCATTACAAGAGCTATAATCATCCGCAGTACGAACATACAAATACAAAACTCCTAAGAACTACGAAAACGTTCTTGTACACAAAACGATTTCCATATAATATAATAGTCCACTATTGTCCTTGAAGAACAGTGGGAAGTGATAGAGAGCGAATCTAATAAGATAATGAATGAAGATGAGCCACAAAGTAAATGTAATACGAGCTCAACGTTATTTTGGTAAGCAAGCAGCGGGCTAGTAGCTGGTGCTTAGCTTGGTGCATGCAATGCTAATTATTCAGCTAGGTTGCTTGGTGGAATCTGTCATTTAGCTCAACTTTTCATGATAGCTTGGTCTTTAAAGAGGGGAGTCAGTAAAGAGGGGGAAAACATCATGTCTGGTTACGCAGCATGTTTTTGCGCCAATTTGAAAAAGCTTTCACGTTTAGAAATGATGAAATGTGAAAACAGCAGGATGGATTCAGTATGAAAACAGCAACATACATCGAGCAAACAGCCTGAAGGTTAGTCATGCATCAACTGCCCAAGTTTGGAAGAGAAGCAAGTGGAAGGATCAAAGAAAGAAAAGACAGGATTAGTGATGACTGAAATAAGTATAAACATAAGCTAGTCCTGAGTCAACACGCAGATTCCCTGTTTTGGGGGGTTTTGTAGGAATAAGTTTATTAATTATTTGGACATGTTCTGCATGGAAAGTGAGGGATGGAAGGTGAGTAACTCAAAGAGTGATGGCAACTCAAAAATTTAAGTGCTTTTAAAATGAACTTATTGTGAATTGAAAAATGTTGGCATGCAACAATATATCATGATTCGATCGATATCAATATGAGTCACGATACAAACTTATGTTGATTCGAATTGATGGAACAATTAGATGGTGAATTGTGATGGAACACCGTTTCATCTCTCGGTGTTTCCTAGCTGTAATTGTAAACACGTGTCGTCACCGTAGGCGGAAGTAACACTTTTGTACTCATTTACGACCAGATTCAACAAGAAATCACAGCTAACGTAATCACAGCTAAAGCAGAAAGCCGAAGAAAAGAGAAGCAAATGCAGATAGTTGCTTTATATTTAAGCTTTTTTCATTTTTAGGAAAAGTCAGTTATTAACGTTTTTATTTTTAAATAAAGCAATGTTTAGTTAATAAGCTATTATATTTTTACTCCAACCTTTACATAGGTTTGAAAAATAGTTATTGTTGGTCATTAAGAAAATTTTAAAAAGTATATTTTTTTTATTTAACAAAAGGAATAAGTAATATGAAAAAGGTTGCATTTTTAAAGGAATAAAATTTTCTTGTAATTTTCCTTTTCTTTTCTTTTTTTAATCAAATTGTAAACCCAATATCGTGAATTGAATTTAATTGTGAATTGGGTGAATCGTTACAAGCCTAGTAAAGAATAATTACCCTATTATTTTTTTTATGTATATGAAAATAATACTTGGAACAGGGGGGAGCATTCTGGATTACAAAACAAACAAAAGTATGGAATCAGCAGGTATTTATATAAATCTATATTAATTAAATCCTTAATCTGTCATCATCTGCAAACTGACTGTGATGACTGCTTTGTGATTTGTTTGCTCTTACTTGCATCTTGTAGCTGTTGATTGTATATACTGTACTTAGTAAAATGTAGTTTGTTCTGTTCAGGGTTTATGTGTATATTTTTCGGGAGTAATGGAGAAATTGACATTGTGTCCGTTTGGTGTTTCTTTGTGTAGGGACAGAGCTACATGTGTCACAGTTAGCTTGGGGTTTTATTTATTATGGTCACATGCGAAGTTTGGTGTTCGTTTATATTTGACGTACAGTACATTCTTGTCTTTCTTAAGGTATCAATCATACATACAGTCTCTTCCATCCATAAGCCTTTAAGAACTGTGTTGGCGTTTGACCCTAGCCAGAGACGTAAACCATTTGGGAGCTTAAAATGCTTTAAACAGCTCTTTTAATTAAAGTTAGAGATTATGAGTTAAGATTATGTTTAAGTCGATTTTCCGAGCTAATCACTCGGGTGTAGTTCACGCCTCCGATGTTGGCAGATTTTTCTCGAGTAGAAGCGTTAGAGACGAGGTTTCTTGCCTTTAAACACAAAGAAAAAATCAGGGATAGAAAATACGGACTGAAGAAGGAAGGTGTTGCTGTTAAATGTGATACGATGTAACATAAAATGAGACGACTTCATGAATGGTAAGGTTGGTGTGGTGTTAATGCATCAATAGGCCTAGTTGTAATTATCACGTTAATCACTGCAAACTCAGTGCATAAATGAATGAAGACTGAGAATGAAGACTCTTTTTTTTAAATCCAGTCTGCAGTAAGCAATGACTGAAAATACTTGTAAAGTTATGCGAACGATTTAGCACTTTTCATATTTGTAATTATTCTTTGTGTCACTGTGCAATTACTAACATTAATTTAGTGACTTAGAGGAAAACCACATCATCAGACGATCTTATAGCTCCAGGGGAGATCCTTTCTGATGAAGCTAGCTGCTCAGCTGTACAAATTGCTTATTATTATAAATCACTGAACGGTCTGTCTGATGATTGAAGAAGTACCTCAAACATTATTTTTAAAATCAGCTCTTTGGTGAGGTCAGAAAGAAAGAAAGGAGAGAAAAACGACACGGGAGGATGTTTGTAAGGATGTTGAGGAGGCGAGCAGAGAGTGAAACCGTAAAGGCTGAGAGAGGAGAGAACGCTGTCGACTGCGGAGCTGCAAACTGCTGGACAATGACCTTTAAAACTGACAAAGAAGAAGTAGAAAGAGGTCACAACAGGGTGATACAAGCATGCAGAGGAGTTGACAACCTTTAGAAGGCAACTATTAACCCCATTTATGAGTTAAAATAGTTACCATCAGGCTCGCTTCACACTGCCGGCTGACGCGTATCTTAATGTGACACAGATCTGATCTTTTCAGGGCCGTGTTTCATCGTTTCAAATCAGATCCAAGTCACTTTCATATGTGGTACTAAAACTGTAAATATGTATCTGAGCGCGTCATCAGGCAGCACGCTGTTCTGTCGATTTGTGCTACCTATCGAGATGCTACTCAGCGTTGCGTGTTAGGTTTAAGGTTAAGATTTTAGGGTTAACTTAAGGGGGCAGCACGGCGGCACGGTGGTGTGGTGGTTAGCACTGTCGCCTCACAGCAAGAAGGTCCTGGGTTCGATCCCCGGGTCACCCA
>JAQQZR010000036.1:2031765-2042580 GCA_030068235.1 Notoglanidium macrostoma | reverse complement strand
AAACTCCACACAGAAAGGCACCCTGGGTGACCCGGGGATCGAACCCAGGACCTTCTCGCTGTGAGGCGACAGCGCTAACCACCACACCACCGTGCCACCCCCTGATATGACATACTATCAACAATAGTTTTCAATGCAAATAAACTTTAGTTCAATATCCAACTCCAGACACTTATATAAAATGAACCCTGAGTGAGTAAATATACTCCCTAAATCGTGACATGACCATAGAAGATATATCAAAGCTTTACAAATGGACGTGAAGGCAAACAAATAAGTTGCAAGAATACATTAGACATACAGTGTACTGACTTACAAGGGCTCTCTTTCACGCGTCACCTCATAAGTTTTGTTGTAAATCCTTCAGCGTGTATTAAAGTGTCCGGTTGTCCGTCAGGAGCCCGTAGCGTACTTCCAAGTACCTACATTCCCACTCCCTTGCTTTTTACGTGCTAAATAATAAGTACGATGCTCCATTTTCCATAATTTGGGTTCTCAAACGTGTTCTCAGCACCAACAAACACAGATTCCTCTTCTTTCTTCTTCCTTGTCTTCCTTTCTTCTTTTTTGTCGTGCTCCTGGTGCTTCCTTCCGGATTCACGCTGCCGTTTGTAAGAACATGAAACGCTCTCTAGAGGTTTGTCCGTTTTGGGCTACTGTAGAACAACAACATGGCGGCTCCGTAGAGGTGGACCCGCTCCCTGTGTAGATATAAAGGGCTCATTCTAAGCCTACGCAAACACAACGAATCGTAGTTACAGGTAATTATACGCTAATGAAAACATACTTATGAATTCCATCAGTATATTATGGAATATATCCTCCATTTCTGCTAATAGACAGCCTTAAAATCCTACATAGTGGACACAGTGGACGCTTCTAATAAAGTGTTACTACTGTGGGTGCTGGGTCACATATTAACATTTTAAATATTCTTCTGAATTTCCAGTTAGATCAAGATGGAGCTGTGTGTCCCGACGTGAACCTGTTGAGACACTTGTAAAAACCCTGCTCAATAAAGCATTAGACCCCCTCTTCAAGCCCCTTTGGTGGTGGTTTCTTTAGCATGCCAGTGAACCAGGTAGTAATGTTCATTACCCAAAGTGTGAGAGAGAGAGAGAACCAGATTACCTCGGTCCACTCCAAAAGAAAACGAGAACTCTATTAGAGACGGCTGACCTGCGGTAAACGCTGGGTAGGCGAGCTTGCCCTCTGAAACCATAATCTCTCGGATTTCTCTCCCTATGGTGCTCTTCATGTCCATTTCTCTTTCGGATGGATGACAAGAGCCGTAAGCTCCTTACCGCTGAATTAGCCTTATTGCAGGGCAATCATATCCCTCTCTCTATTAGTGACCTCCTGTTCAGTCTCAGCCACTTCTGATGAAGTGCCTTTAATACGCATATAATCAATGTTTCATTGAGTCTCAATGGCTTTTCATTAAGGAGTTACTCACTGTGCGGATTTTTTTTTTATTGCATTCTTGTTCACACGGATAAGAAGCTGCTAATGCTTTTCTCTAAACAGCAGTGCTACAAGACAACTAAACCGCTGAAAGAAATTAGATGAGAAGGCCAAAGCAAAGGTATTAAAATGCTTTCGTTTGGATATTAGGACCGGCAGAAGAAGAAGTAAAGCAAGTAAACTTAGTAATGTTGAGGATTAGCTGGTTTTTACGCAGGAAATAAAACACAATGGTGTGGGTAAGTTGCTTATTTTCCTGTAACATCACATCCTGAAGTGCTTTATGCCTCTTATACCACAGCAATTTGCCAATGAGTCAATTTTTTATACGTTAAAGTACTACACGTCATACTTTTTAAAAAAATCTTTAATATCTGTAGTAACTTTTAATGTTGTGGAACATCTACAAAACAAGTGACTTCCTGTTCTTCGTTACATTCCATCACCTGCCTGTGTTTTTTTTCTTTTTTTTCTCTTTAAGCTAATAAGACAAAAAAAAAAAAAAAGAAAAATGCATATTGTGTCACTGACAAGAAACTACAAAGCGTGAACTCTGCTGTCCTGAAGCCTTTCTGACACTGGAGTCTCCTTCAATAATTAGAGAATCCATATATTTTTAGGCTTCACTTATGTAAATCGTCCACCATACAAGAGCCTCTGAATGAGCTGTTACTCTAGAAAAGATAATGTATTCGAATCAGTGCATTAATATAAGCCTGTGATTAGCAGCTGCACTACTGACAGAGCTGGATGCAGAAAATTATTCCTAAAATAAACCCTTCTGATCAGTCAGAATTCACGGGCACTGTGGTACAATGCTATATAAGGCATGTCTATTAAGTGGAGTTTACACACACACACACACACACACACACACACACACACACACACACACGCACACACACACACACACAATTGTTAGTCATAAAGTTTATACTGCGACCACAAATCCGCCTTTTTTGTGTGGAGGAAGCTGCATGTGGTGGCCATAAATAAGCTTACCTGAGTAAGCTGTGGTTCATCATTTCAGCTAGAGACACTTTGGACATGTCCTCACCTGACTTCAACCCCATTGTTATTTTTAAAAAAGTGTAGTGGCTGTTATAGTCTAATGCGTCTCTTCAATGGCCATTCACTTGCATAAAAAATGTCCTTTGGGGGGACAAAATGCTAACGCTAGTGTGTAAATGTCCACTGTGTAGGATTTTGAGGACTCTGAAAATATACTTAAGGAATTCATAAGTAGGTTTCCATTAGCGTACAATTACCTGAATGAATCGTTGTGTTTTCATACGCTTAGAATAAACCTTTTATATCTCCACAGTGAGCAGGTCCACCTCTACGGAGCCGCCATGTTGCGCCACTACAGAAGCCCAGAATGGAAAAACTTCTAGAGAGCGCCTTTTTTCACTTTCATCTCTGGGGTTTTTTTTGTCCAGCGTCAGGCCTTTTGTGTGTTTTTTGACCCTAGTTATTGACACTCACTCCTGCCTATTATAGAGTTACTCTAAAAATTCACAGTCAAGTGTGACGGCCTCTCGACTTCATTTTGTCTGAGGCTATGCCGTTCCTATTGTCCTGCCCCACCATAATCTGTAGTCAAGTGTGCAAGTGCTTCTGTTTTCTCTCACCACAGTGACGTTCAATGTCGCATCGCATGAAAGTCGCAGCTTTGGAAGCTGATCTGTTTGAGCAGAGTGTACACATGGGGAGGTGAGAAGCACAAGACAGACTAAAGGACCAAATTCTCTGCTGCTAGTTTTAAACTACTTTAATCGTTTAGGGATAAGTCATAGCTATCTATAAAATATTGCTTCCTTCTCACAGTGCTGAGAATAAACAGCGACATGCCTATTAAAAGTGCAAGAAGAACCTGTTCACGTGAACCAGCTCATCCAGTCTGATCACACGGTAGATCTTTAGATCCGACTGGTCCAGAATTACATAATAAATCTGAATTTGACCCATCCCTGGCATATGACATATGAAACTCTGTGCAGTAAAAGAAATCAGGACCATACAGCGAATCTATCAAATTTGAAACAGAAGGTTTGTTTCTCTCTTTTCCGCCTCTTTTCTTTCTTAATTACAATATGTTCATTCACTAATAGGATTGTCCCCCACCAACGGCTGAAGGCTTTAAAGAAGTGCTTTCCAGCTGAAATGCGCCTTTGAGCGGTGATTTTCCAGAGCTTTCTCGCTTCACTTTTAAAGCTCGATCCAATTCGCCAGCCCTTTCAGTGTAACTGGGATACAAATCCATGTCATTGAAGCTATCAGAGGCCCACAACGAGCATGAAAAGCCACATTTCGTTGTTATATTTTTGGAGGAAGCAGTCTGGCTTCATCTTGAGCGGGCAGCCTGTCCGTCAACCTGCCAAAAGCCTCCGTTACGAGGATCTTTCACAAAGAACATGGCTTCATATCGGCCAGGCTAGCTCTTAAACTTACTTCCGCTAACTGCCAGAGAACCAGCTCCAAGAAAAAAAAAACCCATTAAGACAGAGGATGCACTTTTCGTTTCATATCCGGTCTTCTCTTTATAATCGTGTACTCTTTTTTCACTATCCCATTGTGCCATTGAATGCAAGCGATAAGCGTCTCAGCCAAAGGCTACTAGCGTGTTTTGCCTCTGTTGGATCCTGTACCATCCGCCGTTCAATGTAAATGTAAATGTTCACTGGGTTTCCACAAAAGGCACACATTTGCCAGCCTCCACAGCAATCCTGGGGAAAATCACATTCCCACATTTCCTAGCTCAACCCTGAGGATCTTTAGTAATGCTTCAGAAATAGATAAGAAGAAAAGCAAAAGGAGAGACAGATGTGCAGTAAAGGAAGATCTGAGAACGAAGAAAGATACCCTGTGGTCTCCACTGATACTCGTTACTTTAATAAGCTTGGTGTGTATGTATGCAGGGTGGCATTATAAACCGAAGCCCAAACACTCGCATGACTAGAACGGATTAAAGTGCAGAAGCAATGCTGAGGTCTGTGCTAAAGATTTCTCAGTTTATTAATTCAGCTTGTGTTATGTAGACAATCACGAAGTCGTCTGAATAGCATGTGGTTTGCATTACGGACATTCGGAGAGCACGTCTAATTGAGCTGAAGGATGGTCCTGATACGCCAAGGTGGCGCAAGTCTAAAAGTCTAAAGTTTCAGCAATAATTGTATGGCGAAAGTTACATGTACTCAGAATCGGGTTACACACGAGTAAGCTGATTTTCCGGGCTTCGCATTCAGATAACGCAAACGCCCTGTATGAAACCTAGTTCACTTTCTCTAAGACCGTCTCCTCCGATGTCCTCCATGTACAAGAGAAAGGTATGAGTCTATGAGTTTCCTGGCCATGGACCCAAAGTTTTGATGTTTTGTTCCGCGAGCCACTTAGTTATCAATTTCGCCTTATGATGTTGGTCCATCATGCTGGAAAAGGCACTGTTCCTCAATAAACTGTTGCTGAAACTGTGGCTCCTTTGCTGCCCTACTTGACACCAGGCCATCCTCCAAAAGTCTTGGCCTCACTGTGTGTACAGATGCCCTCACACCTGCCTGCTGCCGTTCCTGAGCGAGCTCTGCACTGGTGCTGCCCCGATCACGCTTCTGAATCCACTTTAGGAGACGTTCCTGGTGCTTGCTGGACTTTATTTGCTGCCCTGAAGCCTTCTTTACAACAATTGTAGTTGTAGTAAAGTTTTTGATGATCCGATAAGAAGTTGCTTTAGGTGCAATCTTACTAGCAGCAATATCCTCACCCGTGAAGCCCTGTTTGTGCAAAGCAATAATGACTGCACGTGTTTTCTTGCAGGTAACCGTGGTTACAGAGGAAGAACAATGATTTCAATCACCGCCCTTCTTTCAAAGCATCCCGTCTGCTATTCTAACTCAATCAGCATGGCAGAGTGATCTCCAGCCTCGTCCTCATCAACACTCTCACCTGTGTTAACGAGAGAATCACTGAAATGATGTCAGCAGCTCCTTTTGTGGCTGAAATGCAGTGGAAATGGTCTTTTGGGATTAAGTTCATCTTCAATTGCAATTCATCTGATCACTCTTCATAACATTCTGGAGTATTCGCAAATTGCCGCCATAAAAGCTGAGGCAGCAGACTCTGTGAAGATCCTTTCGATTCGATTCTGTGAAGAGTGACCTTTCGCTACTTTTGACTGACTGATCGCTACTGTTCTTTGCTAGCAGATGTACAATTCTGCATTTTATAATGCTACAATTCCCCTACATGCGCAGGAGGTGAGCTATTATTTGTGCAATCTGTAACTAGGCAACCGAACGCACTCACATGCCCGGTGTACACAAGCGGTCATGTGATCGCCAGGCGTGTCAGTACGGACGGAGAGCGAAAATGCTCATTTGAACGCGGTTGGTACCGATGCAGCCTATATTTTAGTCAAACTCGCATGCATTACTCTCAGTGACTTCTGAACAGCTTCAGTCTACAGTTACATCTGAGGTCTGAATACTCGTGTGTGGAATTATAGCATTAAATCCTCACTACATGGTCTTAACTCAACTCTGGGTGAACAGGCTTGACAGCTCTGATATGCAACTGGAAAGAAGAAGATAATCAAATTTTATGAGGCTCTCAAGGGTCCAGTAAAGAGAGAAGCAACCACTGGAGGGACAGATAGAAAGCAGCCCACCTTGCAGACGTGGCTGTTTTCTGCATCACTGTCATACACAGTATGAGTGTGTACAGTATTTTACAGTCAAAGGGAAGAAAGCTCCGGAAAGATCTCTTGTCTGTGTGTGCTGAAAATAAAAGGCACTTCATTCGTGTGCAGTTCACTCCACAAGCAAGGAAATAAATGCCTGAATGAGTAACAACGTTTTTGCCAAGAATTCAGAGAGGAAGGTGAACATATTTGCAAGTGTGACACTGTTGGAGAAAACGATATTTAAATTCATTGTGTGTGGGTTCGATCTTGCTAGAAAAATTAAAACGTGTAATCACGTGTCAAGCGTTTGAGCAAAATACTCGTACTGATTAGCTCACATGAACGGCACAGACTTCCCTAGACTCGGTTTCGGGGTTTTTTTTCCCCCCGGTGGCAATTCGAGTTTTATTATGATCATTTTTCACACACAAACCTTTAGGAATAATTTAGATAAAGTTTCTTGAAGTCGAAGCAGGTGTTTTCTGAACAGCCCTATAGGGAGGGTGTTCACTGTAACATTCTGATCCCACTTGTGACATAACATTTCTCTCCTTTAAGTGAATTCTGGATCAAGAAGGTGTTGATTAATTATCTATAACAATAATTCTCGGACAGTAGTGCGAGTTTATATTAACGCCCTCCCTTCATGAACTCAGATACGCAGCAGCTAATCCTCATTAATCCTCCGCACTAGATGTAAGACGAATTACAGGGTCGAGGTTATACCCAGCGCTTAATTCGCAACAAAGCATGCATGAGGATGGAAAGGAAATATGCTAAGCTTATTTACACTTATGCTAAGTGTTCGCATCACACAGCACGTCTTACGAAAGTACAGTATGCCCTTCGAAAGACATGACAGGAATATAACAGCATGGAAACTGATATTAATCATACAAAAGTCTTTCTTAGCTTGTTTCTTTTTGTTTTTTTTAATAAATGTGAATGATACAAATTTCTGTTCTGTTAGTTTTGCCCTGTCAATTTACTTCTTAAAGAAATGACAATGAAGTCAGACAAGCACACATGACTGGTAACTCGAGGATGTCATTATTTCTAGTTACCACCTGGAAATGAGATGAGTGCATATTTTAGAAGGGAGACGAGGCGTAAAGAATGACCAGTCGTTAAAATGATTTTTATCGAAGGTCGAAGAGAATAGGAGAAAGGACTCGGGTGAAACCCAGAATCCCAGACTGCAGACAGACGGCCCACACATGGACTTTCAATCCAGGGTCCTGTAAGACCTGTAAACGGCCCAGTAATCTCACTTACTCGCCGGCCACATGGTTGGAAGCAGGCTGAGGGCTTTGATGGGACACCTGCAGGGAAACACTATCTTTACTGCCACATGCTGAAACATAAACCAACCTGAGAGTAGAGGAGACTCTGTGTGTGTGTGTGTACATGCGTGTGGCGGCCAGCCAAATATGCCACCCATTACCTTTGAAGATTATTATAGGATGCATCCGTCGTCGTCTATTTTAACACTTGCGTCACACTTTCCTCTCGCAGCGGCACCACAGACAGACCGGACCTTTTAATCAGTCTCACACCTGAGACCGAAAATCCATGCAATTAATTCACTTATTTTCTAGACTATACAAAGAGTAGAAGGCACGCCTTTTCCTTTTTTCAGTGAGAAACCAAGGAGGCGATGGAGCGCAAACTTTTAGATAATAATAATAAAGATAATCGCCTATTCGGCTTGAAACCAGTGAAACATGTGTTCACGTGTAAATTAGTGCACATCCTTATAACAGTTGATGGTTCTCGTGCTCTTGAATGTGTTCCAGTTTGGAAATCTTTCCAAAAAAAGAAGTCCTGGCTTTATAGATATTCCCTATTTTTTTTTTTCTTTCTGCAATCTAGATTTTTTAAATGGTCGTGATGAAATATTAATAATAATGTCTCTAAATTATATTTCTATATGTGGTTAATTCTTTTATTCAGTAGGTCCTTTTCCTGGTGCCGGACCCTTGTCAGTTCCAGGAACACTAGGCGTTGAGTCAGGGATGGAATTCCAAGGCTCCGTACTCTTCAGTAGATGCTTTGTGTCTGTGTTTCTTCCTTCAATCTCAGAACTTCAGCTCTGAAATTGCAAGTTATTTCTGAGTTGTGTCGCTTTTCCTGACTCCCGCTGCCTCTATGTCTGGTCCAAGGGATGGTCAGGTTAAATAAGTTCAGTCATGTATGTGTGTGTGTGTGTGTGTGTGTGTGTGTGTGTGTGTGTGTGTGTGTGTGTGGGGTATGTGTGTGTCACTGCTCAGTACAGAAGGGTCTTGGAGTGTAAATGGTTCCTCCTCAGACTGAGGCCTGTAATTACACAGGGCATAAACACAGGCTTAGGGATGAACCTCTGTAGGGAAAAAGGCTCAACCCTGAACAGCTGCACTCGAGCTAATTGCTAATAGCGAACATTAACCTGGCTTCTTGTGTTTACTGTGTGGTGAATGCTTGATGCGGTGTTTAACAGCCACAGATTATTAAAACATACCTTTCACATATTGTACGTCTGTACAGAGTCTAAATAATGATTAAAATTAGATTAGAAATAAAGTAAAATAAGCATTACACTATCACTCCTAGCTGTTTTTTTTTTTTTTGCGGCTGTGATCCTGGAGGATCTTGTGAAGATTGAGAGCCCGGTGAACTCTTCTAAGTAAAAGAACATTTTAGTTTAAACTCTGCGAGATGAGATGATAAAGGAGGCGAAGAAAAGCTCAAAGACCACTGATTCAGTGTCACACGGGTTTGTTGATTCTTGTAGTCCTCAAATTTCCAAGGAAATGAATAGACACCACCTCAATAACAACAAGCTCGCATGAAGGCCTGTCTGTCACAAAGCGCAGCTCTTGAGCTTCATTGAAGTTAGAGCTGGAATGCTGCGTTCGTGGTTAAATGAGACCAAAAAGCAAACTCTTTGGTCATGAACACATGAACGCTCCTGATAGCAGTTATAAAATATGGAGGTGGAACAGTGCCACTCTGGAGTTGTTTTGCTGGCGTAATATCAAAGCACTAGGATATTTTAGGCCAGAACCTGCTTGCCTCCGCCTTAGGCCAAGACTTGGCAATAGATAAATAAACAAGATAATGATTCCAAACATATCGTATATTCATAGAAAAACTTAAACCTGCAGTTGGACTTTTAAACAATGCCTAACGTCCATGCGTGGAAATCTAACAGTATAAACCTGCTTGAAATGTTTTGTATCGCAGACAGTCCAAGATTCTCCACAAGGGTCTCCAGCCTATATCACGAAGAACCACGGTGCTGATTTCAAGAAATATTAATGCTAGGGGTGCCAATAATTTTGAAACCAGTTTCAAGAGAAATCTGATGTACAGCTCAGAAATATCACTAATTGGATGTGTTGATCATTTCATATATTATTTTGGCTCTGTTAAACCATGTAGACTAACACTTGCATCATCTCATGAGAATAAAGTAATAATATCATAATAAAGGGTATGAACACTAATCTACACTCTACACTAATCTACAGCCGCAGGTTTCAGATTAGCTGCTCATTTATAGTGTTTCATCCTAAAGTAATCCTTTGCTAGTATCTATTTCACGTGTTAGCGGAAACGTCTCTGCAGGCCGTACTTCACGGACGCTCCTGTGAAGGAACCTGACCCGAAACTGGTTGTTAAAAAAAACAATAATTACGAACTAAAAAGCTCAGAAAGGGCTGCTTCATCGAAGACAATATAACGATTGGCGCTGTAATGAATTGAGTCCCATTATGAGAAAAGAGGCTCCTGTGGGAACTGCGTATTCAAGCTTTTCAATGCGGCGCTACTGAATACACGTCAGGCCATATAAAGGCCTCGGAAAGTATCACTGAAGATGTATCCTTGTTGATAAAAGGACTGAGGTATGATCATATTTACACAGCATTCATTCACATTATAAACCCCGTTGACCCACATCCTATTCGGATAAGGGAAAAGGTGAGCGTGTGTGTGTGTGTGTGTGTGTGTGTTTGTGTGTGATGTGTACTGTATTCCCCTGAGCCAGTTCACAGAAAGGCTTGTCTCTGGCATGGGAAAGTAAATAAGTGGGATTATCTGCCATGACAGGTGCTGCGGAGTGAATGGAAGCACATCGTGTTCACACAAAGCTGCCAAAGAGGGAAGCTGAAGGTTATGCTACAGTTAACGTAACAATACACACACCTACAGAGACGAACAGTTAAAGAGAGCTGTAAGTGTGTGTGTGTGTGTGTGTGTGTGTGGGGAAAGGTTGCAGCATGTTCTCACTTTTTTTGTATAGTATTCAGGCATAATAACACACACGTGCAAAACATAAATGTTTAAGTAAATGTTTATGCTTTACTCGCAGGTAAACACAATATCATGGACAGTGACTGGGGTAGAAATGAATGATTTCTGGTTACAAATCTTTCACTATAAATTATGTTTTAAATAACCATTTAGTGTATGAAAGTGCTAGCTTTGCAATGCTAATGAATACAAGCAAAATATTCATCATTCGCACTAAAATCTCACCGCCATGTTGTTACTGGAGACGGTGAACATGAGTAAATTGAGGCAGAATTATTATTAACGTTATCGTCATCAACTCCCGATTATATCCATCCATCCATCCATCCATTATCTATAGCGCTTTATCCGTCTGGGTGGCGGGGAAGCTGGAGCCAATCCCA
>JAQQZR010000036.1:1980295-2003468 GCA_030068235.1 Notoglanidium macrostoma | reverse complement strand
TCTTACACACCACCAATCATACACACCACCAGTCTGATCTTACACACCACCAATCATACACACCACCAGTCTGATCTTACACACCACCAATCATACACACCACCAGTCTGCTCTTACACACCACCAGTTCACCACTAACGTTATGCCTCTGGATCATGCTCTGATTCAGGAATAAACAACAAATCAACTCTTAGTAAAGTAATACTGTACAGTACCCTTCCTTACCCCTCAGGTGGTATTTTCATACATAACACACCTGTTCAATCTATAATATGCATTTTTCATTTGAAAATGTGAAAATAATTCTTTAAAAATAATTTAATGTACATGAATTAACCATAATTACACTTTTGAGTAGATATTACAGATGGCATTATACCACTTTTTCTTTTCTGATACTTCCACTGAAACTTTGAGTATGGGTCATAATTTCATTTTCCTAATCCAGTTCCAGTCTCTGTCCTAACAGAATCCCATCGCTGACATGTTTTCTACAATCTGGAGTAAATAATATATATGTGAAAATGCAGCAGCTCACTAAAATTAACACCAAACTTGTATCGGAGTCTCAAAAATGCAATTGTAAAGAAATCGTACATTATTAAACAAGCTGTTTTATTTTATTGTGGAAATTATCGTATATTTACACCAAACTATACCTGTAGTTTTCCATGTCGCTGAGCTGTGGCACATCTTTAGCACCTTTAATATTGACGTTTTACCTCAAAATGTGGATATAGTGTACCTATAGAATGATTAAGCATCAATAAAGTAAGTAAGTACAGTAAAGCTACTTGCACTTTCATGCCATAAACACTATATGCACCTTTCTAAGAGGAAAAGAAAACACACTACAGATAAACACTCTGTTTTACATTTACATTTAATTATACTGCAAAATAGCTTTTGGGAAATAACTAGAGCATGAGGCTGATTCTATAAAATGGTTGAAATATATAATAAAAAATGCAATTTATTCAATTTATTTCTATTATTATTAACATTTCTGGATTTAAAGTTTTCTCCACCATAGAAGTGGATCTTATAATGCAACAACTGACTTAAAAAAATATAGTCTTAAAATGTTTAACCTTAGGAATTAGTCTAATATCAAGCAAACTTTTGTTTATTATGAACGTGTCCTGCATCAGTCCGATTGAATAGTACTAAATAAAGTGTATCTTTCCATGTCACTGGAGTGGCACCATCAAGGCTACCTTTTGTACCTTTAAAACATGATTTAGATGTAATTAAGCTTTAATGATACAGGACATGCATCTTTCCAGGTTTCAACTGGATCCAAAAGTCTCACAGCGCTAGTGAAAATGCTTCTATTTTGCATTCTTTAGTAATTTAACACATCCTGCTTTTGCGTTAATGACTCGAGCTGGCATGGACTAGATGTTAGATCGGATCGTCTGCACATGTGTTTCGAAGACGAAAAGACAATCTGATCTTTTGTACAAAGGAGCTAACGTGGCCGATTTTACGGATCTGCTTAAATCTGTTCAAGAGATTGAATAGATCCTTTTGATTCGCTTTCAAATTTTTAACAGTGAACAGTGAAGTAAAATTACAGTTTAGTGACATTTTATTTTTCTAACTGTGTATCAGAACAGCTCACTCTGTTCACTCCTTCCAGGGTCTGTTCAGTGCGAGGCTTCCCTCACACACACACACACACACACACACATATGGTTTCTATCTCCCTCATCCTGGAACCATAAAAGGTGTGATGGAAATTCGAAATGAACACACTCAACCATGAGCCTCTTAGCAGATTGGTAATTGCAAACAACTGGACGGAGACTTCCCCGATTCTCTGCAAAGGACGGCCACACTGGAATGGCTGAAGGCGACGAGCACCTGGTCTTACTCAAAACTTGCTTTTTAACCATAGTTCTATAATAAAATACTATTGTTCCTCACTCCAACACTAAAAATGAATATGTAGCAATGAATATATGTCATAATATCATCCACACTCAGGTGAAAAAGAGTACTACACTGTACCTTTCCTTGTCACTGGAGTTAGGGCTCCATCAATAGCCTACTAATTTATTCAGACCGATTATAATTACGAGTATGAGTTCAATAGTGATACTGGAATGAACAACCTACTTAGTAACAATTAGGGGCGTCATGAGAAATGCTAGTCAGCTCTGTTTATGTTTTCTTCGGTCATGAAAAGAGCTCACGTGTGCATGTTTACGTCTGCTGACGTCACGTCAGACACTCACATCTGTTCACGTCTGAGTTAGCTTGGACTGAGCCGGGATGCGGTGGAGAGCGAGCCGTGCACTTTTTTTTTAAACTTAAAAAAGTGTGGTGTTGTATTTCGTTGCATCCGAATCCCTTGTTGCAGATCAGCGATTGTCAGGATCATCAAGAACGACATACTGACATACATATCCAGCGTTTGCTCTTAGCGATGATCTCCTTATAATGAGTTTTATTTATTAAGATAATTTATTACTTGTATTGTAGGAAGATGCTGTAGTTCCTCCTCTTAAGCTCAGTTTGCACTCTGCTTTGCTTTGATTGTCAATGTTAATCATTAAAATACGTCTAGATTGTGTATGTCTAGACAGCATACAATAAGATTGCGTCACATACAAACTATAGTAGCTTCTCTAATGCTGGAATATTGGAATAATATATGTAAACATTTGTTTTTAGATTTCATCTTTTCTTGCTGATCACTTATTAGAAGTCGTTTTTGCACACACTTATGGCAATTAATGACATACTTTAAAACAGTGATCATGTTTTTTTCACATATGAGTCATATGTGATTTCACCATGTTATCCCTTCTCGTGAATAAAATGATATAAAAGAAACATTTAAATAAATGAATCATGTGAAAAGTACCAATTAGGCATAGTGTTAAAAAAAAAATCAGCTTGTTTGTAACAAGGCTGAAGATCCAGGTTAATATTAGCCATTACCCGGAGAAGGATGCTAACTTTGGACCCATGTGTCACTTTCAGCATCATGACCAAGACATTTTTTACAATAAATAAAGAAATGCTTTGAATTAATATCCCTTGGAGCTGTAATCTTAGTAACAGGGTTGAGTTGTTGAGCTCGACCAAGTCAGGAACTTCTGATAATCGTTTAAAAATATACCAAATAGTTGAAGGGACTTCGCTTTTCTCTCTTTCGGTTAGAAGATGATGAAACTTCCTGTTATTCATTTTACTGTACTCTTCCTTTAAACGGGTAAATGGGTTTCAGTAGCAGGGTTGTGCATACATTTTAGTTAAAAATAAATACTTAAGTGTATAATTATTAGTACATAAAAATAAGTTAATAATGAATGCAAATGAATGTCAAACCTAAATGATACATATGACAAGCTGACCATAGAAAAACAAACAAAAAAAGAAAGTTAACACTTATTTTTATTATTCTAAATAAATAGATGCAAAATGATCGCTAACAAAGTGGGATAAGAGAAAGCAGCCTGCTAGAGGGGTATACTATGGTTAATGGTATTTTTAAAAATACATATATTTTAATTGTATTTGATTAAAATGTCATTTTATTTGGATTTTGCAGTGTGGTTAGCACTGGTGATTCACAGCAGGAAAGTTCTGGGTTCGCACCTGCTGGCTGACTGAGACCTTTCTGTGTGGAGTTTCCATGTTCTCTCTGTGCCTGCATGAGTGTCCTCCAGGTGTTTTCCGGTTTCCTCCGACAGTCCAAAGACATGCAGGTTTGGCTAACAGGCTACTCTAAATTGTCCATATGTGTGAATGTTAGTGTGAATGATTGCTCATCTCTGTGTTAGAGCCCTGTGATAGAGTGGCGACCAGCCCAGGGTGAACCCTATTTCTTGCACAAACTCAGCTGGGATTGGCTCATGTGACCCTGATGGATAAGTGCCGTAGATGATGGATGGATGGATGGATGGATGGATGGATGGATGTATTCTGTGCATGTATTCTGAGTTAGGCTATGATGGGACACAAAAGGGACTCTGTTGATGGAATGTCCCAAAAGAGGATAAAATAAAAACCAATGATATACATTTTCAAAGTCCACATATGGCAAAAGTGTAAAAGAGTCCAAGAAAAGATTGAGAAGAGTGCGTCTTTTTAAAATATGAGTGTAAATGTAGGCTAACGTTTGTCTATCACTTTGGGGTGTTTATCTTCAGTTCGCTGCTAGATGGCGCTGTGTGTTCGTGTCATCCAGCCAAAAGTGTAAAATAGCACGCCGCCTCTGGATCCGTGTGGTTTTGGACGCGATGGCATCCTCGGTTGGTTAAATCGGCTCATTTTGGTGGCTTGGCTGATTTCCTGTTTCCGGGTCTCTGTCGCTCTCTCTCTCTCTCTCTCTCTCTCTCTCTCTCTCTCACTGTGTTTGTGTGTGCGTGCATGTGTATACTCGCGCGTCTCCCCTTTCCGATAATTATTCAGCTCTAAATATATACACTCACAATTTTTTACTTTCCTCCACAAACCAACCACATGGTTAATAAGCCATACTTTGTGGATTTTTATGGGGGGGGGGGGAGTTTTCATCATTGGACTTGTCTCTACAAAGTGCGCTCTGAAACATTGCAATAATTAACTTACAAGTTGTAGAGTTTCTCTTTAAATCAGTTTATGTTTTGTGAGTTGTGGGTCTTGTTCTTGCTCTTGCGCTTTAGCAGCTGCACAATGTAAAGTATTGCTCTGTAGTGCAGCGTGCGTAATGTTGGCTAATTCATTAAAAAAGGAAATAAAAGCTCATTAATGTAATGCGTACCTATGTGCTCTGCCTAAACAGACATGTTACAGATGAATTTAGATGTCTCTTTGTCTCTGCTTGTTGATATTTAATCATCTTTACACCCTGGTCCGCATCTCGCCAGTAACCGCTAATCCTAGTATTTATTTGAATTCTGTGTCTCGGCTTAATGAGTTTCCAGCCTTTTTGTCAGATGCGGGTCTGAGTTTGGCAGCTGAACCCAAGTTTCCCCAGATACACTTCAGAAAGTGGGAATATTACATCATCACGACAAAGACAAACTTTTTATAAACAAATTTATTACTCTTCCAAAAAGAAGAATCTCACAAAAAAAGCATTCCAATATCTTTGGCATCAACTTTATAGAAAAAAAGATACCGCAAATATAAAAAATGCAACGAACAGACATTAGCTATAAGTATAAATCTCGTTTCAATATGAACTTCTCTCCCTTTGAGCTGTACAAATATAGTGCATAAAAAAATCTCTTTTTAATCATTTCCATACAAAAAAGTAACAAAAATCTGAAACTTCAACAGACGAAACATATAGCATATGAACAGTGTAAAAGTCTTTCAGAAGTCTCTCTCTCTCTCTCTCTCCTTCGTTCTTTTTTCTACCAAGGTCTCCAGACGGAGTCTGAAGTGAGCGACGCCTCGCGCGGAGACGCGGCGGCTGCTGGGAGGGGCGTGGCCGCGCCGCTCGCGTACACCGGGATCACGGGGCCGCCGGGGGTGAACGCGCCACTGGGGATCAAGAAGGCAAACTGTCCGTCTGTGGCCGGGACGAGCTGGAAGCCGCCGTACACTTTGGCAGCGTCGGACGGTAACGCACCGGATGGTGGCGCGCTCTTACACGCCGGCACCGAGACGGGCACGGGCACGTGCGTCGCGCCGGGGATCTGCACCACCGGCTGGCCGAAGGTCGGAGGAGGCGGCGCGGGTCCGGCGTGCGCCTGCGCCGGGTAGTTCATGGCGTTCAGCTGGGTCATGCAGTTGGCAAGGTGGCCGAGCAGCCGCGTGCGCACCTCGGCGTTCACGCCCTCGCACGTGGACAGAAAACGCGTCACCTCGTTCATGCACTCGCTGAAGCCCGCGCGGTACTTGCCGAGCACGGTGGGGTCCGCGTTCAGAGCAGCTGCAAGAGGAGGAACGGAGGACTGAGTTTCAACTTAACACCATCATCACAACATCATCCGCTCCTAGCATCCACTCATAGCATAGTCAGCAAGTTATTTGATACACCGTGCGCGCGCTAGAGTAAACTGGCTTAAATCATGCTGATCATTCACTTTTCTCAAGATTTTTCTTTTTTTATTTCCTGAAAATCTAATCGCAAATTCTTAACGCTAAAGCGTGCACGTGGCCACTCATCAATTTTGCGCATCAACAACGAAGAGGGAAAGAAGCATCAAGCTTCATTTTGTAATTTTAGGTTGCAATGCTATAATGCTAACTGTTGCAATGAGCGAACACTCACCGGTCATCTGCGCGCGCTGCATGTTCCTGAGGTGCTTCACGGTCATCTCCAATATATCCGCCTTCTCCAGCTTGGAGTGTCTGGAGCTCTGTGGGTGAAAACAGCGCTGAAATGATCAGTATAGGGAATTTCAATTCCAAAATGAATTCTATAAAGCCAGAGTAATCACGTGTCATCTACAGGCTGCTGTGATGTAGTCTGATACTTACGTCTTTTTTCAGTGCGTCCAGGATGAGCGTTTTGAGCTGACCCAAGCTTTCGTTAATCCTGGCTCGTCTCCTTTTCTCCATGATGGGTTTGGATGACTAAAAAATTAACCAAGAAAAAAAGTGTGAAATGTTATGTCGAGCTTTAGGAGCGCTGTGTTGAGTTTCATGAATGGTGGGAAATAAAAAAGAACAGATCCCAAGTGAGGAATGAAACCTACCTTTCTGTGCTCGGAGGCTGTCTTGGGTTTGTCCGGTACGGTGTTCATGCTCGCCGGGGTCGCAGCCACCGGGGAAGACGAGTTCTTTTCCATCATATCAGCAGGCATCTTTTTGCATAAAATATCCACGTAAAAATGCGTAAAAAGTTCTTCAGTCGTCCTTTAAGAAGAAGAAGAAGAAGAAGAAAAGAAATAAAGGAAAAAACACGCTATGACCGTGCGCAGTAGAAGTCCAGCAGTGTGGGAGTGAAGTTATCCCCGGTCACAGCGTTATCCCGAGTTTAACGAGTTTTCAGTGTCACGCGCGCGCGCTCTCTGTGATATAGTCGCCGACAGACGCAAGCGATTGACTGTCTGCCCGCGCGCTGCCTCGCCGCCTTATTTATATCCCCGGCCGCACGCGAACGGCTCGTGTGAAACTTCCCAAACTTTCTTTCCCACACTAACTTTCTACCAATCAGCGCGAGGGACACGCGGCCCGGACGGAGGACGGCTCGTGGTCGGCGCAGCGCCATTGGTTGTTTGGCTCTCGAGCGGGTGGCCAATGGCGCGCGGTCGGCCGGGTTTAGGGCACGAACCGGGACTGCCTTCCGTCATCCCATGCAGTTACACATTAACACTTCAGATCCATGGTGAAAAAAACAACAACTCACACTCACGAACAGCGCAATAAACATCTAAACTCAGTCACTAAAATCAACCGCAATAAACATTTTTATTATTTCAGTAATGAAGATTTCACTCCGGGTATTTTCGTGTTCTTACTAAATTTGCATATTTTTTTTAAGGAAACAGATGTTTTAACTCATTCAACCTTTAAGGATGAGAATAAGGATCCTAAGAAACTTTTGCATATTTTCTAGGGGATATGTGTTGATATATAGCAGGCTCAGATGAAATTTAGGGGACATATTGACAGTTTACAAAACAGATTTTTTCAGATATTAAAAGTTCCTAGTTCGATTAAAAAAAAAACTTAAATATTTTATATCGTAGTCTACGAGCAGCTACATGGTCGAATTATAACCATCTAATAACCTACACATGAGCAGTGAGATTTAAATTCATGCTTTTATTTATCGACTCAGAAACTTTTTTTTTTCATAAAAAGAAAGAAGGAGAGAAGGTGAAAGTTCTCATGAATGTTTTATTTAGCTCATGAGTTTAAGTCAGACATGTTCAGAGTTCAGGAGTGAAGAAGTATTTCTCCGCCAATCATGCAGCAGCGCTTTAAATTGCCCTTCAGTCATAAGCGATTTAGCAGCGCGACTGCTGCGCGAGCTCTGGCATCCTGACATGGGTCGGCGTGCATGCGAGCGCCGCCGTGAATGTGGAGCACGTGCCAGGATGTTTTATGAGCCGCAGTGGTTGAGGTTTGGCCGCCTGGCGGGCTGTGTGTGTGTGTGTGTGTGTGTGTGTGTGTGTGTAGGAGGAGGAGGGTTGGGTTGTGTGTGCGGCGGCGGTGCTGGTTTACATTAGAGGGAAGGTAAATAGCAGCTGCTGTTCTGAGAGCCTGGGAAAACCACGCCCACCGAGGAGCTCGCGCGCCCTTACCGGGAACGCGAGCCAGCGCAGAGAGAGTTCAGCGGGAGAGCGCGCGCTAATCTAACGTACTACAGTTTCCGAAGCGTGACTCTTGCACTGAGTTACTGGCAGCCGAGTGTTTACAATACATACGGTTGAGCAGAAATTATTATTATATTATTATGATTTATACACACACAAACACATACACACACACACACACACACACACAAGCACGCGGACGTTCCACTGACATAATGCATTTATGTCTATAAATGCAAAGCTACACCTGAACCAAACCTCAATCTCAACCTCAGCGACCCTTTAACACACTTAATAAATATTTTCAATAAAATCAGCGGTTCTGCTGCCAAGTGTCCTAATTCCGTGGCATTCCTATCCTTGTGGGGACATTTAGTCCTCACCAACGTATAAAAACATGATCGACCACACACACACACACACACACACACACACACACACACACCTTTTTTCTCTTATGCATGGGGTCAGGTTTTTTTTTTCTTTTGCGTGTGTGTGTGTGTGTGTGTGTGTGTGTGTGTGTGAGAGAAATACTCTAATATCTCGGTTGTGTTAAAAGTAACACACTCCGTGTTGTTTTTAACACCTGTAGTGTCTCTGTTGTTTATTAACTGCGAGAAGAAAGAAAATCCCGTAAACACACGCATGGGGGAAAAAAATTGTGCACGCGCGCTAATAGGGGCTCGCGCTCGTCGGTCGTAAACTGAAACCGCGTGCGCTGAAGCGTGAAGTCGCCGCCGCCGCAGCGATCCGTGCGTGCCGCGCTCCGCACGCGCTCAGCAGAAAACCGAGAGGAGAGGAGAAGACAGGAGTGGAGAGGAGAGGAGAGAGTGTTGGCGCGCGCGCTCTTCTCTCTCTGTGCAGGCACGACCTCCAGCCGCTATACCAAAACCCTGAGACACGTGGCGCGCGCTGCGCCTGCACCGCAGGTCACGTCACGTCAAGTCACATATATTTATATATCACTTCGCACGACACGACAGTAGGACACGATCCAGACAGCTATGGCGTGCACGCGAATCTAGCTTATATGATCACTGACAAGAAGTCTTTTATTGCTATATCTTGTTGTAGCGCTCGTGAATTCTGGATTCTGATTGGTCAGAAGATGATTAATTTTCTCTAACAGCAGCTCTGACAATAGTGCAGCTCCAAATCACAGGTTCATATTAATACAGTTGTTCTAATAAGTTATCGTTTCTATAGTAACAGCTCATTTGATAAGGACTTGTTATGGAGGATGGTTCACATGCTTGTTTTCTGTTTTGCTTTTAAAATTTTCACAGTCCTTTGGCACTGCAGCAGTTTCTCCTATGGCCGCATTCAGCAATTTTTTTCTGATCTCTCTTCAAATGCACAGCAGTTGCGATACGTGCTTTCTAATTTCGCTTGTACAGCATCATCACCTTGAATGTTTATGACTTTCCCACCACTAAAATCCTCCTCCATTGCTATCCTCCATCTTTCCTTCCTGGTAGCATGAAATGATGGCAAATGTCCAGTAGGATTGACGAAAAAGACGAATGAAATCCGATCGAGGTTACGTATCAGATACGAATCAGATTTCCACGTATGAAAGTGGCCTGAATCAAATTAATATTGTCAGTTTTGGTGTGTTGTTTGCCTTTCACAAAGCCATGCAAATACCAAATCTGTCACATTTGAAGAAAAAGATGGGCCACTTTTGTCTGCTGTAGATTTATGTTATGTTTCTGACACATTAAAACATCAGGAATGAGGAGTTTTCAAGTCCTGGTTTCTCTGTACCATGACAAGCTTTATTATTAGGAGAGAGAATGCTCTCCATACCCATGCTTCAGGTTGGTTGTTTCATGTCTGGATGTGGATGAGAATTGGCAGAGGATGGCATTCTTGCATTCATCCTATATTCATCCTGGATGATGGTAGAACCTTATGAAACCAGGTTTAAATGGAGATGGAACTTTGATTCTTTCAAATACTTTCCAAACCAAATTCACCACAGGAGTGTTGGAGAACCTTATAATGCTGAGCTCATGCTATTTTAAGGCCTCCGTTCTCCGCATGAGGGACTTTCCCATGCTCGGTTTGCAGGATGGATGCGGAAGGAACAGCGGCGTGTCTCGAGCTCTCCCTGCCTTCATCTCTACACCTGGCCACTTCTACCTGAGCCAAGACTTTTCAGATTCCGATTCAGTTTGAGTGAGAGTTAATGAAATACAGCGGCATGTTAAAACGAGGAAGCGGCTGAAATGATCACGCAGCTCTTTCATTTTGACAGTTATCTCCTTTATATCCTTCCCCCCTCTCTCTCTTACACACACATATACACATGCACATTCACATACACACTCCACTCTAACACACTCTCCCACACTCATATCTTTATTGACGCTTCTGCACGAATCTCCACACTGCAATAATGCAATCAGGGCTCCCGATTGCAGGGCTAAAGTACGTGAGAAAGTCAGAGATTGTACGCTCCCAAACAATCAAACCCTCAATCACAGACACAACCTACGCTTAATGTGTAAGCTATTGATGGACGCTGGCTTCTTCTGAACCTCCAGAGAAGAGACGCGTGACCGGTATCATGTGAGGGGTTGTGTTACGACCGCATGAGATGATGGTTTTATTGATTATCTGATATACACTGGGTTAGTTTCACCACAGCGCTGCTGAATTCTGGATTCTGATTGGTCAGAAGGTAAGTGCTGATTAGTTTTCCATAACAGTAGCTGGAAAATCACAGGTTTTTATTAATATATTCGTTGTAATACGTTATTGTTTCTATAATAACAGCTCATTCACACGCTGGACATTCCCTATTTTATTGGCATACTGTTGTTTTTTAAGAGCAATAAAACACATTGGGACATGCTGTTACAGGAAAATAATCAACGCAGGTGTGGTAACAGGAATGAATCAAGGGTTCTTCCTCTTGCTTTTCTGGGGAACCCTTAAAAAGAACCCTACAACAATGTTTTCCTCCAAGAGAGAGTTTCAGTTTTAAGCTTTTCAGGATTCATTTATGAAGAGAAGCACTCAGTTGTAGGATTTGATATAGAACATTTAAGAGTTCTCTCAGAGGAACAACCAAAGAACCGTTGTAGATACTCACCATTCATTGTAGTTCAAGATCATCAAGATCTACGAGTCATCTGCTAGTGAAATTCCTATGTGCATGTATACTTAGGGGAAAAAAGGAGATAAATCTAGTGCTTGAAGGGTTCTTTATTCTAACATATTCTTATATGTTTTATGTTGCTTCGCTGTTTCTTCATTTATGTAAATATATCTGTAACACTTTTAGGCAAATAGCTCTCGATTAGCTCAACGTCGCATGCGCGCGTTCATTTGCGTGGGCATCCACGTCCTATAAGCTTATACACTCGAGCCAAACGTGCAGCGAGCGAAAAGAGCGGGAGGAAAAAAGCAAATCAAAGTTGGAACTTTTTTGCAAGCGAGTGATCCTTCATGAGGAGCAAGAGAGAGAGAAAGAAACAGAGAGAGAGAGGAAGATGAACGAGTGGCTTTGGAGGCCCTCCAGGAGTCTTCCCATGAAGCAGACGCTGTGCCGCCTCCCCACGCTGGAGCGGGCCGTGGAACACACATCACACACACACACACAAATGGATAAATATGACTAGTCCAGCTCATCAAGGGCCTGAGGGGATCAGAGGCAGGGGAGTGCTAAAGCATTGATTCATAGTCGACTTCACACACACGCACGCTCATCACACAAACACAGATCACTCAGGGTCACCAGCAGCCTCGCAGACATTACCGCTCAGTGGATGTTCAGCTCAATAGCGGCTAGGGAGCTTTTCAAAACCTACCGCGTTGGTGATTCAGGCCTTTTCCGGCTCTGGCTGCTTGGGAGGCTGGGGAGAAGTGTGTGCCCTGGAGGAAGAACACTATTGAAGTGCTGCTACGCTTGCGCTCTCTCTCTCTCTCTCTCTCTCTCTCTCTCTCTCTCTTTCTTTCTTTCTCTCTATCTCTCTCACTCTCTCTTTCTCTCTCCTGTGGCTTGTTGTGAAGCCGGCCCTACCGGGGGCTGTGTGCTCCTGTGGAGGAGGCTGTGGAGACCGGGTCACAGGTCACCTAGAATGTGCATCCGGCTGCCAGACAGCCTGGTTTGGGTGGTTTGTGAGTTAACAAGCCCGGGGCACTCCATCTATCCGAGTAGCTCAATGCTAATAACAACAACAACAACTGTGACTTCTTCTTCTTCTTCTTCTTCTTCTTCTTCTTCGTGTTTTTTTTTTTTTTTTCACGCAGTAAAAGTTCTGTCTGAAATAAATTTCATTTCGTATCAAAATCAATGGGGCCACACTCGGTTGCGCAGCACAATCCCTGTGCGTAGGTGTTTAAATTAACTCCTACGGTGTTCATGCGTGTCCGGCTGGACTTATATAACCAGTGTAGGTGTTAAAACATTTTTACATCACCGCACTGCTGCTTTCTGGACACGGAACACGGATGTTAAATCGTCTCTAGAGCTTGTGAATGCGAATAATGTGAATATCCTGTTCTTGTGAAAGATATTCGATCTCTACAGGTGCGTGAGCGTTTCTACTGCCTCCACGTCAGGACACTTTGTTTACAGGAGATAAGGGCGGTGCTGTGAAGATGTGTATCCGCTTCAGTGATCATCAATGTCTGGAATAATCGTCTCTAATAGGGTTTAGTTTAGTGTAAACAAACCAAGAACAGCAATCAAGATTAGCAGCTTTTTTCTTCCCTTATGTCTCCGCAATTGCAAATTATACGTTAAGTTGAAAAACATTTCGATGAAAGTTCATGACGAATCAGTTCCTTTCTTTCCAGATCCCAACATTTACAAAATCTTTTACACATCTTTACTAATTACTCCATATAACATCAGGCCCGGGACAAGAGATATTTCTAACCTGTATATTTACATCTAATACACCTCTTCTGGTCAACATGGGACCATAGAGTGGCATCTAAATAAGTCAGAAATAACATAATGCGTTGTGCTTTTATAGGAAAATAATCAGCGATGAGGGGATGTGATAGTGATAATGTTTCTTTTTCTTTTTCATGCATGTTATGTTACCAAGAAATTGCAAAGTATAAACCCCTTAGAGATGTTTACCTCTGACTGTTACAAAGTGCTGACGCTGGAGACACCTTCCATAAAACTGGAGCTGGAGCTGGAGCTGTACCGGGAACCTTAAAGAGTTCTCTCAGTGTCTCCTTTCTCTTTTCCACCAGCCCATGATGACCCGGACATTAATCTTTTGTACCTTATTCTTTTTCCACTTGGTCTCGTTTTCTAACCAATTATGCATATGTGTCTCCTGATTTCTCTCTTGCCTGCTCCCTGCGATGGCTCAAAAATCCTCACCATTCACATGATCTCCCATGAAGCACTCTGTTATCTGTAGACAGTCGAGCTGCCAATTTCAATTTTACTCCCCTGTTATCAGGCCCCGAAATAAATGCCTCATTTGAAAAGTGGAAATCAAACTGTCTCCACCGAGGCGATGAGTGACGTTGATTGCAAACTAACTATTTAGCACCAGGAAGCACTTCTGTGTGGCTTTTGTCTCTCGCTACCCCCTTTTTTTCTCAAGCTTCACGGCTGTCATATTGCTTTAGCACTCAGAGAAGGTCAAGTGCTGCTGCCTGAGAGATCTAAAGCACTGGAAATGATTCAGAGCAACAATGCATCGTGTTCCTCCACCCTGCTGGAGTGCCTGTATGCATCAGTGTACTTTACTTATCCTTTTAATGTGTTATCTCTAAGCAAAAGGAGGACATATATATATTATATATATATAGATATATATATTAGTTAGGGATGTGTATGTGTATCCAAATATGGACACGTTATTCAAACTAAACAGATAATTTTGTTTAAATGCAGATACAAGTACCAGGCACATTATTCATTCATTTTTATTTATTTTATTTTTTTTAAGTTTGCCTCTTAAGAAATTGGTCTCAAGTACTAGACTAGAGCATGGGATGAAGCGGAAGATTTGCAGAAAAGTGGGAGGTTTTCATGCAAGCGCAAGCATGTAGTCAGGTGCGCAGCTTGTAGGACAAAGAAAGACCAGGTTTATTAACATTAATGTTTTCGACAACGCACATTTACAGCATTCTTAATAACCTCCTGGTTTAAATTAGGCTAGGAGTTTCTTTATATTTTGGGAAACAAAATCAAAGGGATCAAAAAAACTGTCTCATGGACATCTTCAATGGAGACCAATTATGAACCAGAGTAACGTGACTGAGGTTGAGATAGGAATGTAGGCAAGATCGCCATTATCCAAGCGATCCAAGACCAGGACTAGTTGAGCTTGAGCCAAGAAGAAGTCTTAAGGGGGTCAAAGCCAAATCAAGATCAACAAAACCAATCAACACGGATATTATTTTCCTCTCTGTTGGGTCCAAGGCCATTAGCAAGACCAATGCCTAAGACTGAGACAATTCCAAGTACAAATGCCAATAAAACATCACGGGACTTGACTCGACTTCTACACACTTTGGTTGAGAAATGATCAGAGGTAAAATTCACACACCATTTCTACATTTCAGGTCCTGTGTTTTTTGTCCAGCGGTAGCTGGTAGGGTTCATATTTAATAAAAAAAATAATAAAAAAAAAACCTCCTTTCTGGTTGGGCCACTCGACTTAGAGCACTTAGACACAGATACAGAGAGTGCCATTATGTTACACGCATAAGTAAATTGTGGCAGTGGAATTTATTAATAACTATAGACGTTAACGGTGAGCCAGTGCTTTAGTAATAGCTTAACCACTTACGTCCAGCCGAAACAAGACAAAACAACACAAACAAGTAAGGCACCACTTTCTCACCCTGCCTCCTGTTCTTTCTCTACCCACCTATTATTCTGAAGTTCCCATGCCATCATATGCCGCCTTTCACTGCCTTGTGTGATCTTTTTTGTGGCACGGGCCATTCACACGCACACAAATACACATACATGACCTCATCGTTGGCACATTCTCTCCTGGTTTCACCTTGCACCTGCCACGTACTCGCTCCATTCGCTCTCCCCTCCAGCTATATTAACATTGAATCTGCTCTCCCTCTCTCTCTCTCTTTCTCTCTTTTTCACCCCACCCATTCACAAGCTATTGTTCTGTACCAGCACAGCGTTTGGCTTAGATCTGATCCAGCATCAACTTTCACCCTCAGCTCTTGCCACAGAGACACATCCTGCTCTTAACTAATGGCCCAACAGTTAATGGTTGGTTTCACACTGTGGTTTCACTCATGTTGCCCATCATGGAAAGATCTGAATTGGATAACATTCTGTGTTATTGTTACACTAACAAAGCATGGATGGAGATACTACTCTTTGTGTGTTGGAGATAGCTGTAATTAAAAGACAATCTGATAGCAAATTTAAATAAGGAAATAAACAGTTAATGTTTGGATCCAAATGCATGGATTTGTTAAAAATGTTCAGCAAACAATCCAAAAATCCAGTATTGTAGTCCAAAAATGATGCAAATAAACCAAGCCAGGCAATGAAGACAATGAAGTCTTGGAATCATCGGTGGAGCAAACGTGTGAGACTTTTCAACAAATTGTTATTTAAAGATAAACAGGCGTAGTTTGTAATAGTTTGTAATCCGATGACCGTGAGCAGGGAAACGTGTCAGGGGAAATATGACAGGTCACGTTTTGCAGATTGTAGATTCAGTTGTTGGAAAATGATCCACAAGTTGCTGGAGGTGCAAAGGAATTCTGGGAATTTGTAGGTTTAATTCAATGGGAGAGGAGAGGATAGAAAAGTGCTGGCTCTGCCTTGCTATCTGATTGAAAACACTGATCTGTTCTTTCATCCATACTTCATTATCCTGGCCCTGGTCATGGTGGATCCAAAGTCTATCCTGGGAACACTGCATGTGATGTGGGAATATACCATGGATAGACGACACAATTCACACACTCATTTACACCTTGCGGCAATTCAGATTCACCATTTAACTGGCATGTTTTTGGGAGGTGAGAGGAAACCGGAGAACCTGGAGCAACCCCACATGAGCACAGGTAGAACATGTGAACTTCCATACAGACAGTAACCTGAGCTCAGGATCAAACCAGGAACACTGCAGGAAAGAAGCAATGATACCCAGCCTCCTGGTGCCAGCAAGTCCTGGCATGACCTTCTCTCTGCTCGTATGAGATCATCAACTCAAGATTGTCTCTTTCAGGATCAAATGCGACTGATCCTCCTTTTCATAGCTCTCTTTGATAGGAGTACGGCAGATCACAGTGTGTCTCACAGAATTACAAAGTGTATCATAGCCCTGCTTTTCATCAACAAAGTTCAAACAGTCAGTGTGACAGTCATGTGTAGCAATGAGATTTGGTACGTCTCCTAAATTGGATTACAGCACTGCTTTAACGACATCTGTCCAGTAAGGACCTTCTATGATAAGGAGGGATTGACTATTTTGAATATCATCAGTCCACTCCCTATCTTACCCAGATCACACCTTTCCCATAATAGTGCAATAGGCACTTAAGGATTTGAGCTGGCGATAGTGGTGATCGTATATTTGGGTTCGGGACAGGCTTGGAAGAAGAACAGGGCCAGAAACACTAATCAAAAGTCAGGATTGTCCATTGATGATTGCCCACCCTCCTGCCCCCAGTCATGGCACACCAAATGTGTATTAGCAGGCAGCTTGGACCCACTCGGATAGGATTTAGCAACTCAGCGGCCTATTAAATCAAGCAGACAGCAGCAGAAGATTATTGGGGTCGATTTTTCCCACACATCAGCCAATTAGCCCCCTGAGAAAACAGCCAGTACACCTCCATCTGCCAGCTCTACCATATCTAGAGAAGTCCAGGCATCCTTTCCTCCCTCTACCCTCCTACACCCTCCCTCTCATCTTTGCCCAGCGGCCCCACCTCTTTCCTTTTTTCCACTAAGTAACTTTAATTGTCCTGGGAAAGTCAAGGCTGTTCCTCGGGGCTCAAAGCTAGAGCCGCTAATGAACGTTCCAGCCGAGGGATTAGGTGGAGTCGTGGGCAGCCAAAATGAGAGGAGCTGTGACATGGAGAGTGTGTAATCTTCCTGACTAATGTGTGCATGTCTTAGTATTATCGCAGTGTGCTTTCTGGGACTGTGCTGGCATATGGAAGTTTTTTATCTAAATGCACAGATACCAGGATGGCCTACAAGTTTATTCGGCAACTTCCTAAGTATAATCACAATCAGATGTATTTAAAAATGGTTCAGCGGACTTCGGCTGTTGTCATCAGTAGCCTCTGATGAAGGTACAAATGGTTTACCTTGTTAGAAACCCAGTGCTCATACTTGCAAACCTCATGTTAATTGAGAATTTTTTAATTAATTCCATGCAAATTTGGTATGACACAATAAAACAACAAATCCAAATGACTACCTTGAATGGTTCCTCAAACCAGGCCAGTGTGGTCCAGCATCCCTTTCTTCAGTTCCCTACTCACAACATTAGTTCCTACCTGCAATTACTTCCAATTTACAGTCTGACTTATAACTTATAAACCTTTAACCACGGATTCCTCTTATCCTGTCATATACGACCATTCATTTCCTTTTAATTACAAAGAAAAATAAAGCTTGAAAGGAAGCATCTGAGATCACATGATGACTCTGGTGAGTGTACATATCTACTACAATTAGCTTGATTTGCTCACACAGATACTATAAAGGGTACAGTTCCAGAATGAGTTATGACCAGAATAAAAAAAAATGACCTATGCTACAGAGTGTCTGAGAATATACAGTGGAGTAGGTATTAATGTGGCTAAATTACTGCAATGCTGCAAACATATAGAGGATTGGTATTGGTGCTAAATAAAGTGCTATTTCACACCTCAAACCTTTTTAGTCTTGTTATTTACTCGCCACCAAAAGTGTTGTGGAGACTTTACCAGTTGTTTTCCATGGCCTCTTGTAGCTTGTTAGCTAATTGCAGGTTGCTTCAGACAGTTAAGCATCTTGCTAGGATTTAGTTTGAGCATTGTTAAGTATGAAAGGAGCCTTAATAAAAAGTAGAGGTGTTAAAAAAAAAAATGTAGGAAAAAATGACCATAGTTTCTGATTTCCTGAAGAAACCCTAAAGTTCCTGAAAAGGATTCTGTAGTGGAAACACATCTCTAGTCTTTTGATATTTGAAATCTATAGCATGCCTATATAAATTACATTTGATCCTAACTGTTAAGTATTACATAAAAAGGAAAATAATCAACGATGTGGTGGTGTGATGAAGCAGGGATACCGTCACTGCCATGAAGATGAATAATTTCCTAGAATAGCTGCATGGTTTTCCTCTTATATCCATATATGTGCCAACAATAATACACTCTTTTTCTTCTTCTTCTTCTAGTTATTATTATTATTATTATTATTATTATTATTATTATTATTAAAGAACAACATTCTTGCATTTTAATCGTGTTTTAGTGTGTGTAGGAAGTTTTCCTGCTGGTGTTGGGGAATGAGTCAGAACAACCCAGGCATCCCTTGTTTCTCTCTCTCTCTCTCTCTCTCTCTTTCTCTATCTCTCTGTCTGTCTCTGTCACTGTGAGGTATGAAGCAGACCACAGGGCAATGAAATCAGTATCGACGCTATGCAGAGGCAGACACTCACTCCGAGTGGACAGAGGGTCAGCGTCAGATTGACCCTGAGATTGCCCTGCTCTCTGTTTCTTTTTTTGCTGTCCATGCAAGACATCCTATCTCTCGTTCTTCCCTCCCACACACACACACACACACACACATACACACACACACACATACACAGACCATTATTCCACCCCCTTCTTGTTCTCTCAGGTTCCCTCACTGTAATCAGCCAAAAAAAAAACCTGGACAGAAATTGCAGCCATGTTGAACTGCATACAATTCTGATAATCATGATGTTATCTTTGTTTCTACTGCTGTCTGGATTTTAAATTTTAGGCTTGATAGATCTTCTCTGGAGGTTGTGAAGTGTGGACTACTGATGTACAGAATATATAAATATAATCTAATAATCTAGTGCTTATTAGAAATTTGCTAATTCATTTTCTTCGACGCAGTAAACCTTTGAGCACTGCAAGTTTGCTTCAACACTTTTAGCACCCAATTGAAGCAAACCAAATGAAGCCATGGGGTGCCAATACTTTAATCTCAGCGATAACAGAGGGAATGTTGAGTGCGAACGTTAAGAAAACATCAACAAAAGAACACAAGAAAAAAATATTTCCGAGATGGTGTTCCTTCATCATTACGAATGTAGGGAGCGAACGAAGTGAACAGGAAGCGATTTAAGATTTCGCCAAACTGGAGGATTTTTATATCTGATAAAGACGAAAACACGAGTGTGGGTACATTAAATCAAAGCAAATCTGAAACAATGAATTAAAAGAAAATTTTAAAGTTGTAAGAAAAATTAGATATGAGATGAGAAACGAACTTCGGCAGACAGTCGATACACTACTGAAGACTATTGTACAAAAAAGTGCACTTTTTCTAGCTCCGCCCACAAATCCTTATTTGGCTTGGCTTGTACCTGGACAAGACGTGGAACCAAATCCCTCACTGATAAGCAAATTGAAAACATTGATGTTTAACAAAGATAACGTATAGTTGTTTGACATGGTGAAGTTTAATCTGAGGTGACGTTTAAGGAAGGAGTCTCCAGTTTCAGCACTTTAAAAAGCTGCACGCTTTCGTAATGTTGGATCATTTGTCTTTTATAAACTTCAAGAGAAAGTAAGCAAAGCTCATTTTTGTAGCGGGGATAACTTTTGTTTCATGGACGTTTCACAGCATTAAATGTAACTGGATAAAAAGTACAATGTGTTGTTTTTTTAAAGAATAAAGAATTGTTATCATTGGCAGATGGCTGTGGAATAAGAAGAATAAAACACTCAGTAGGTGCTGTAGGAAAATAACCCAAGGTGGTAACGGTAATTCCACCAATTGTTGATTATTTTCCTGTAATCACATGACACTGTGTGTTTATTCCTTGCTTTCTTACGTCTCCACACCATTTTTGCCAGATGACATATAATAAAGGATTTCAAGGATCACGCAGATGAAGGATTTCATCACTAAAGGCAAACACTCGATCCGGACACGACCGCCTCTGAAGTGCTACCCGAGTAGGCGGCACTTGTTACGTTTTGGACGTGTGAAAAATAAGTTTCAATGAGCTATGAGTCAGTGCATCAAAGCGGGATACCCACACAGAGAAGGACCTGGAGAGCTCTTTTGAGTGTAGGCTCTCTCCAGGAGTCTGGCTCCAGTGTAGAGGCCGGTCTCGGCGTGACACCGCCATAAAGCCTGCATTCACCCACACACCCGGGCCACCATTTTTGATCTCGCAAATATGTCAGAAATGTTTTCATACTAGCCATTCGCGGGAGCGGCGGGGCCGCGGGACCTAATTGCATAAGACATGGAATTAAAGGGAAAAGCATGGAACTGAAGAGGTGCTTTTCCAAAAAGGGAGGAAGGTAAAGGAATGAAGTGGATGAAGAGAAGGAGGGAGGGAACGGAGCGATGAAAAGCTTGAAAATGTCTCAGTGTGAGAGAGAAACTGTATTGACGGGGGTTAAAAAAAAAAGCAGAGGGGCGCTATGTCACGGCTGTCAAGTCCGTGTAATGTTGACAGGCCGGGGCTTTCTGCTGCGTTCCTCCCTCTTTTCCTTCCTCCCTCCCGCTCTCTTTCTATTTTTTTTCCCTCTTTCTCCGTTTGGCAGAGCGTCGTGCAGAGTGTGGGAAAAGACGGCCCAGGCACGCGCCAGATAAGATCGCACAACAAACCGCCATGGCCTCTCCAGGGAGCACCGCGCATGCTTTCCGAGGCAAGCAAGCCCTCACTGGCACGCAGAGGAGCGGAGAGGAGAGCAGAAGAGAGAGAACACCCCCTTCCCTCCAGGGCCTGGACACACACACACACACACACACACACACACACACACACATACACTCAATCACACACACACACACACAAACCCGCCACTGTGTGATCCACTGTGTGTCATCCTCCGTTTCCTCTCTCTCACTCTGTCTGATTCATTCCTGCTAGCTCGCCACTCTATTTTCTTTCACCACACACACACACACACACACACACACACACACACACACACACACATGCACACACACACACTCTATCACGTCCCACCTTCACAAATGTGTCAGTTGTGGGTCATTTGTTCTTGTTAACAGCCTGATTTGTTTTTGGCACCCTTATTATCTAGTAGGATTATAACGCAATTCCACTGTCTACGTATATCTACGTGTGTCTGTGTCAGTATCTGTTCAGAGCTCCAAATATTCACATTTGTATCTGCATTCCGATTGAAACGCGAAGTGGGTGTGGCCTAAACCGGAAATGTTTTTCGTTCCTTCCCTTTTCTTTTTTAATTAACATACCCTGTGTTCATCTCCGTTTACATCCTTATTGTCTAACACTTTTGAAACCTCAGTCTGCGGCGCAATAAAGTTGTTTTTATTTTACACTTGAGTTCTTTTCTGCACCCGTTTGAGCCTAGAATCCTTAACGTTTGGTGAAAACTAGTGCTGAAATGTCATTTCCGATCCCTGGTCCTCTTGAGTACGGTGGCCTAGGGGTTCCGAGCAATGTGATTGGCTCAACTTGCCATGCTACTTCCTGTTTCTGCTTTGGTGATGCCTGAGAAATGGCTGTTAAGGTTATCGATTATGTAAAACCAGACTTCCAGAGAACCGTAGCGCTGTAATTAGCTCAGCTGTGCAGCATAAGCACTTGCTCTGAGATCGTTATGAAAAAGGCGTCTCATGAAGGCCTGCTTACGACACCAGATCCTCGTTCGCGTGCGCGCACGCATCGAAACACACTGGTGATTATAAGCCCCGCCCAAACAAACCCAGGAGAGCGCACTCGAGTATTCAGACCAAGTGTACAACTTCTACTTGTTCTTTACTGTCTATTTACCAAAGAACAACAACGACAACAACAATACGGCGCACGACAACAGCAATCTTTAGTCTAACATGGGAACCAATTATTAAGCCTACACACAATCTTGGTAGATTCTTCTTTTAATCAAACAATAGGAATTTCTAGAAGCTGAAGTTTTATTAAATTGTTTTTAACTGAGAATTGTTTTTCAGTTGCTAGGATATCAGTTAGCAGTGTACTCATTTTTCAAACTGGATAGAAAGTTCTAAGTGTTCTGGTCGGACCAAAAGATGCACAACAGGAACTATTTATTGGGACCATTAGCTGACGGAAAAAATTCTGAGAAGTTCTAGAAGAAGCTGAATCATGTCACGATCTTTTATCGTCAAATGCAATGGTTAATTGTTTAATCGTGACGCCATTGGATGCAACTTAAACCCTGAGAAACTGAGCAAGCTGACTGTAAGAAGTGTCACACACACACACACACACACACACACACACACTTGTACACCCATATCAACACATTTCACCACATTTTCCACACAGTTGAGGATTCACCGTTATGCCGTATGGGGTGTGTGATGCGCTCGTCAGAGAGAGAGATCAGCCCATCTGTCAGTGTGAGCCTCCCTCCATCACTCGTTATCCACAGCCTCGCTGTTTCACAGAAACACACACGACACACACGCACCTCGACGTGTCGAAGCGTTTTGTCATCGTTCTCGATTTTTTTTGCGTGAGCAACACAGAAGCTGAGACGGCTTCCATCCTGTCCTACTGCTCACCAACTATCATCACAAAAAACAGAAAAGAAATGAGCTTGTGTGTTTCTTTAGCTGTGAGCTTTTTTCTGTGTGTGTGTGTGTGTGTGTGTGTGTGCGTGTGTGTGTGTGCATGTTTAATATTATGAATACCTAAACACTCTGAAGTAGCAGAGGTCAAGTCAAGAAACACTGTTGTTCCTTGAAAAGAGTGTCCTGTTCCCACACACACACACACACACACACACACACACACACACACACACACACACACCCACACACA
>JAQQZR010000036.1:1913989-1971699 GCA_030068235.1 Notoglanidium macrostoma | reverse complement strand
TTTTAGGTCATATTTATGCAGAAATATAGAAAATTCTAAAGGGTTCACAAACTTTCAAGCACAACCGTAGCTAACTTAATAGACTCATTCTGCGTTCGTGTCATATGGGGAAAAAACCTTTAAAACCTCAACATCTGATTAGGGAAAAAATTTCACGTTGAATATCGAGTGGGAATTTCCAATTGGAATTTTAAACGTTTTCTGAAAGCTTAGATTTTCCAGAGGGACTTGACTACATAAACAAGCAGTGTTAAAATGGGAAGTTTAGTTCATATTTCACTTTAAATGGCTGATAAAGTACAACAACCAGCTTCAGCTTTCAAGCACAACTGTAGCTAGTATCAAGATTCATACAAAGTAAAGGCACAGTGATGGTAGAAATAAGACATTGAGAATATCAACTTTCTCCTCAGACATTGGTAAATTAATATGTACGGCTATATGGCTACCTTTACCTGAGCTCTGCGATATTGAGAAAAGAGAACAACAAAAATGTGAATCCAAGGTCTCATGGGTTTTATAGATTGTTAACAAGAACTACTATGAGGTGGAAGTGAAACTTTTGAGCAGCAAATAAATGTTTATATTTCTTCCATTATAATAGGTGTTGCCAAAAAGAACCCCTTGAGAAACCCTTTTTCCTAAGTGCATAGTCAGTATGATGGAACATGACATCTGATTGTAGTACGTTTTGAACGTTTTGGTGTCTGCAGTCCTGCCTGGGAGTGTGGCATTTCAAAGGCTATAAACTGGCACAGCAAGAATTAGCTCTCTGTGAGTGTTTGAATAGAAGCCCACCAGTCTAACGTTCTCCGCTGACCCCAGAGTTCATACTTGTAACTTCATCACCACTCCCTCTGCATTAAATAAGATGCAACTTAAACCCATGCATATTGTGTAGTGCACTTTCTACCTACCTACCATCTGCCAAGTGGAGAACCATTTTAATGTCTCTCTTACACCTGGGACTTTATTATGAGAACTTTACAATTAAGGTTTGATTGACATCACTTTGGAGAATATACACAAAGAAGACTTGAAACTGTTTATTTTTGGAGGTCAATCTTCAGGGATGGTGATATATCTCAACACAAAAACCATGTGCCAACCGCAAGAAAACCTTCAGCACTGAACATGACCTTGAAGAGAATCCAAACAAATAAACTGTTGAACACTTTACAGTGTTGGATCAGCTCTTTTTAGTGCAGTCCTTACCAAACAGCAGCATACTTTGGAAATAAATGGGATCACCAAGACCTTCAAGGTTCTTCGTATAGTTAAGGGTTCTTAGCTTCCTCAGAGGGTCCTGCGTAAAATTCTTTCTGGTAGGCAAACATTTTTGTAGGGCTCTTCACAGAATTAAAATGAATATATGAATAAATGAAGAGTCCTTTATGGTTTAAATAGCACCATTTTTACTCTAGAAATCAGGAAGATCTGCACACTTGTTTTTTTTGGATTCTATGCAGAGCTGTAAAAATGGAATATTTCAGAAAAGTGGCCAAATAAAGCCACGTTTGAAAGGTAGAACAATTAACCATCCAAAAAAATCCTCTCACGAAACCATTTCCTTGAGCGAATTTGGCTAAAGTTGTTTTACTCAAACCCTGAAGAAATGAGTAACGCTTTAGGGTGTTACCTGGAAGTGTTTTAGTGCAGTCTCCACCAAACAGCACCATTTATATTATGGAAATAGATATTTCAAGATCTGCACTCTGCACTTCAAGGGTTCTTTGGATAATTAAGGGATCTTAGCATCCTGCAAGGGTTCTATTTGAAACTCTGAATAGAAACATTATCTGACAATACAGTTGTCAGAGTTCCCCAAAGGGACAACTTTTAAGGTCCTTAGGAGTGTGGTATTCCTTTATGTAGACTTTTTAAAGACTGTATGGTTAGCTCACCTGTAGCTAGCGCCTCATCTAAGAGGCCATCTGCTCCGCTGGGCAGCAGCCAGTGAGAGGAGGGGGATCTCCGGGGCAGTCCGGAGCTCAGTGTGAACCTTCAACTTGCGCCTGAGAAGTTGAATAACCACCATATGCTTGACGTTGGCTTGGCATTCTGTCACTAGCTCAGGCCTTGTCATGGCGTGCCAGCTTTCAGCCACTTTTCCCACACTCTCTCCCAGGAGAGGGGCCAGTGGGCATTCCCATAGGTCGCCCGCCTGGTCTACCACCAGCCAACCCACCCCTTCCCTATTCCCACACACCTCCTGGTGTAATCCTTTTCAGTCCCCTTGGCTGGGTGCAATTCAGCCTCAGTGACTGCTTGACAAAAAGGGCCGGGCTGGCCGAAGACACGGAGCCAACGGCGGGGCATTGAACTCTCCACAGACGGAACGCAAGCGCCCGTCATACAATGGCTGAGAAACAGAGAGGAACGAAACGCTTGTCAGCTTTGAGTGAATGCGTGAAAGTGTGTGGATTTGGACTTTTTTTTACTGTGCCACCAGTGAACTCAAGACACAAGACAATGCTTTTAATAATATAGGAAAATAAACTTCCCTTGAATAGGCCTGAGCTTAGAGATCACTGCTGAATAACAGCATGGCGCTGAGAATAAGTAGACTAACTGTGTATCAGGTGAAACAGGAAGTGTACAAGGAATGGTTAAGAAGCAAGGCTTGGGATGTGGCAGGATGCCAGACTGCCCTTATCAGCACCCGGGCCTGGATCATGACCACGCACCAGGGGAGAGAGGAGCGCCTTTGTTGTGCTCTCAGATCTACAGCCGGCCTTTATGGCACGCTCCAGATGCTTATCAGTGTGGGAAAGTCTGAGCTAAGTTCCAGCGAGGGTGTGTGTGTGTGTATGAGAATGTGCTCAGTTAGATTACTGACTCTAACACAGCTAGTCCTATCACTGGAGCCTCACTGCCTCTCCTGATAAAAGCCATAAACAAGAGCAGGGAGGTGGTCCTGAGATAATGGTGAACCTTGACCATTCAGATTTACTACGAACAAAAACAAAGCACCAATCAGAAACAGAGACGAGTTGTCAAGTGTTTGCACAGACACGAAGTGCACACAAGCATGAAGCGAAGAGCGCATTGCAAGACATGAGAGTACGTGAGAGCCTCCATGTTTATCTAATCATCTAAACTCTACCATCATGCCAAGTTAAAAGCAAATGAAAGAGGGACCGCAGCTCCTGCGGTACTTCACCTGCACTGGCATGCCATTAGAAACAGGTTTAATACCTAATGAGAGACTAAAAGACAGGGTCATGAGGGCAAGCTGCGTTCTGCCCTCCATTTCTTTCTGGGTTCGTGCTATTGGAAACTGTTTGGACCAGTAGCTGAAACGAATGTAGCAAGACAAAAAGAAAATGTCTATCTTTAAGGTCTTTATGTAATAAAATCCAAACAAGCATTTTAAATGATTTCCTTTTTGTGCTTAATTAATGTGTACTATAAAGCCCTAAAGTCCCTCAGGATTATTACATCCACCTCAACACTACTGCTACATGTTTGATGGTTCGGAAAACATTTGATTATATGTGAGAGCAAAAGTTTGTACACCCCTTGATTTTTTAATAGAAAAAATGAAAACCATTCCTCAATTTTCCAAGACGTTTAGTTTAAATACACTTTTGTTTCCATGGCTCTAGGCCAAAGATGCCTCGGGATATGAAGTCATGATCTCCTGACAAGAATTCTTTTCAGTTACACCTTTGTTCTGACTGCTTCTTTAGCTCTGAAAGCAGAACAGCACAGGTGTCTGGTGTCTCCTGTATTACCATAGCAAGGGGACAAAATTCATAAATGCTGTAGATGTTTGGATCTCTGAAACTGAAAAACCCTAGGAAGAATTAAGCGTATGATTGGCAAAAATATTGACAACATACTGGGAATGTCTTTACTATTAGTAAGCAAGCGGTGATGTAGCAGTTAAGTGCTAACTGTTTGGGTTTTAACAAGACTATAGGTCTCCATACATCACATAGATAAGGGAATTTTGCTCTAGAGCGTCTCTTGCTGGAGTAAAAAGACGTGAGGAAGCCGGGCAGTCTAGATGCACTTTCCTCAGCCTATAAAACCAAATATAAAGTCTTTATTGCTCTGGGGTCATGAGCTAATCTATGGCAGCTAGGGCTGTTAGCTGAGTCACGGATGAGTTCATGGAGACACTGCGAGTGGGTCCCTGTAAATCACCATCCACCCGAGCCCTGCGATGCCTAAAACACTCAATTAGAGACCTCGTGAGTCAAGCAGGTTAGGCACTCAGTGAATTAACAGAGCAGACTGAGCAAGGGTCTGGCACCAGTGATATCACAGCCATTAGAAAACACAATACGGTCATCAGACAACCAAGGAACTGATGGTGAAGATGGGGTTCTTCTTTGACCTGTGGAAGGACAGGATGCGCTGATCCCTCCATTGCTTTGCTCTATTTAAACTTTTAAGTGATGCCCAGAGGGACACGGGACAGAGGAAATTTACCACATACAAGCGAAGAGAATGAGATCTGTCTTAGGGAGTAGATTTCAGTGACCTGAAATAAACCAACCTGAGCTTGAGTCACGCCGTAAATCAGGCACATGAGCGATGACATTACTGAGTACATTTTATAAGACCTTTTTAGTGAGCATGTTAATAAATAGAGAGAGAGATGGTGTTTTATTACACCCTTGGATATAGAAATGTATATAGAAATATAGTAGGACCTCTGTAGTGAATAAAAATGGGGATCAGTCACATTTAATGTAACATTTATATAGACAATTTATACACATCAACAGGTTGCCAGGTTGGGTTACTTTCACCTTTGGGTTTGGGATTGAATGTTTGCATATATTTGATCAATTCTATCAATGTTTTTATACTAATAGCTGATTATTTTTCTTTAAAACTACATTTCAAAGTGGTTTATTCCACTTATACAACAGTATTTTTACCAACAATTGCAATTTTATTATTGATTTAAGAATGACACGTTGAACTTTATATCTATTTATAATTATATTTAATGCTATGAATCAGTTCCAGTTCTCACATACGTTATAGCAGCGATAAAGAGTCGTTATAAATCTTAGAAAAAGTTACAGCTTTACCTCTGACTGTTACAAAGTCCTAACACCGGAGACTCTTTCCATAAATGTTAAATAAAAATCTCATCATACAACCTTATGAACTTAACATAAGTCCTTATGAAATGAACATAAGTCCTTATGAACACACAAGACCCCGTGAAAGAGCTGTTGCTATAGAAACAATAATGTATTAGAATGAGCGTGTTAATATAAACCTGCAGTTGGCAGCTGAGGTACTGTCAAAAATTTTATCATCACCGTCTGACCAATCAGAATCCAGAATTCAACGGGTGGAATAAATGGAGATTAAATAAAAATTGTTGTCCTTCTCATTGACAGTGTTTTTTAAAACCTCTAGGATAAATAAAGGTACGTAACAAAGTTAAAACAAATGTTTTTTTTATTAAATTATGTCATTTTGTAAATATTACACTGTATTTGGCTTTGATCAGGGTTAGATGCGAGGATCCTTATCTCTAGTGCATGGTCATGAGCAGGATGTGGGTTTTGCCTAACTTGCAGTTTTTGTAGCAAGCAAAAATATCATGCAAATACAGGAGTGTGTGTTTTGGGGGTCTGGCTGCAGGTTTGCCACCAGTCCAGCCGGTTTCAGGAAGAGAAGACGTTAGTGATGCGCTGCTACCTGATGGAAGCATTATCACCGGGAGGTTTGGGAAATTAACACATCCAGACCACACATGAAAACGCCACCCAGGTCAAGATACAGTGCAAAATCAGCAAACATTAGGAAAAAAAGTGTCTGCTAGTACATCATAAATCAGCAGAGTAACTGAAGAACATCTCCACTTTATACAGTGTTACGTTTTACACCACGCAGCTGAGCGGCTGGAGAGAAACAGACACTAGCACTCACACCCATGTCCTCAGGCAGTGTGTTTTAGAAACAGCTTAACATGGAGGAGATGGGCCTTCATCAAACAAATACCCAAGAAACCATGTGACCTTCATCATCATATCACCATATCATGTCATATCATATACTTATATTTATGTTAGGTTAATTTGTATTAATTACTTTATATATTTAACTATATTTTATTTATTTATACAAATATTTATGTAAATAATATATTATTTCTTTCTTTCTCTAAATGTGCATTAAATATAAAATTTTATTTTTAATTAATTTATAATTCCCTGTTTTTTTTTCATTATTTATTTCTTTGTTTGTATGTATATTTTTATTTATATTAATACGTAAACATTCTGAGCAATAACTCCATGATTTCTATCTTTCTTCATTTCTTTTCCCTTTTTCTGCCTTTTGATGCATATTACATATTTAATTCCATGTTTTGATGTTTTACTTACAAACAAGAACTTTCTTTTTATCCTGGTTATTAATTTGTTTTAAATGCTTAATTCTAATAATTTTTTCAAAAATTTCCTTATTTATTTATTTATGTTCCCAGTTAGTTAGCTAATTAGTTGTTAGTTAGTTGCTTACGTACTTTATTTAAATTCATATTAAATAGTTAATTTCAATATTTTCTTTTCATTTTTTTTAGTATTTACTTTATTTATTCATTTATTCTTTTATTTATTTATTTATTTATTTATTCATGCATTCTGACCTATATTTTCTGCTTTACCCAATTCCTTTTTACTATTTTATCATAATTGCTTATTAACTTTAGTGATAATTATTAATTATTACTTATATTACTAATTGTTATTTAAAAATAACCACAAAGAATAAGAGTAATAATAATAAGAAGAAGAAGAAGAAGAAGAAGAAGAATTATTATTATTATTATTATTATTATTATTATTATTATTATTATTAGTAACTGGTCAAAAATTAAACAAATATTTAAAGCTAGAAGGGCAAATACATATCATAGGAAGTAATTTCTCATAAACTCACACAGACTGAGGAAATGTCCTACTGTAATCTCTAATCTCTAATCTAGCTTTCAGTGGAGCGTTTGTACACAGTCACGGCAACAGATGACTTTGCCTCTAACTGATGCGTCCTGACGTTGTGATAAGTCATAATTATGGTTATGGAGATGTTTAAAAAACAAGATGATGATTTATTGTTGTTGCATTGTAAAAGACCTCAGGAACTCGAGCGCTCCTGTCACTGCCTCCAGCTCTGCACGGGGTCCTTTATTATCGTACCGAGCCGTAGCACGTGTCGTCTCAGGCCTGACCCGGATCAGAGGATGTTATCTGTGTCTTAAATCAGTGGCAGGAGATAACAGTTGGAAGTAAAGTCTGTTTGCTCTAAACAAGCTTCAGGCTGTGAGAGAACTTCTGAGGAAGTGCTGATGTTATTTGGGTAAGAATGTCCTTGCAGAGACGCACACAGCAATGCTCCTACATCTCTCATTTACACCAACAGCAAGGGGCGTCAGACTTCACGACCAGTATTTCATTCATAGCATGCTATAAATGCATTAATAATAATAATAATAATAATAATAATAATAATAAATCTTCCTTTAAGAGAAGTGCGTTTATTTCAAGGTTGTAGGTTACATTTTATTAAACAACCTGGAGTTATCAGTTGAATTCACAAATCTGATAGGTCAAAAGTGTTGATTAAATCTTTATTACAGCAGCTCTGACAGTAGTGCAGCTGCAAATCACAGGGTTATATTACCGTACTCGCTCTCATACATTATCACTCCTACAGTAACAACTCATTCACAGGGCCTCGTACGGAAGACGCTCCAAATAAATGTTAACGTTAAAATGTGTAATCGTTGATCTGGGGAACTTTTCTCTAATGAGCTGTTTGCTTGACATTCATGGAAGGAGTGTCAGTGTCAGTGCTGTGTAACAGTCAGAGGTAAAGCTCTAATTTGACGTTTTCTGGCATTTTCAGGAGAGGACAGTTTACACTGCAAGAGAGAAGAAAGAGAGTCTAGTGAGGGAGTGACTGTTTATAGCTGCTATAAAGTAAGTGAGAACAGGAACGGACTTGTTTGAGTGTCTCTGGCAATGTACTAATGTAAGCATCAGGAACAATTTAAACATTTCTGCTGTTGCAAAAATACATTTTCATTGCGTATATGGGTACATACATCATCTGTAAACATCTGTGGGTAAAATGGTGGAGTATGTCCGAATTATGTCATTACCACTCGCTCGCATACGCATAGAGTGCAAGTATCGGATACAGCCTTAGTGTTTTATTCCTTACTTAAAATGCTATTTTAATGGCTTTACTGTCATCATATGTCAAGATATAACACCTCCAATTAACAGCTGTATTCACTCCTTACTAGTCTCTAAATAATTTGTTGTAGTTAGTGAACAAACTGCTTTATGCTTCACTGAGCGATAAAGCAAATCTTTAATGAGCTAATCTTCATCTTTAACCCGACGTTCACATCTGGAAACAACTGCAAGCAGACTGTATCATTACAGACAGAGTTAATAATGTCATTCAGACAAGACTCGACACTCTGATTCATTCTGACACATCTGGAGGAGACGAAAAAAATGCACTTGCGGCTTTTGGAATTTTCATATGCGAGTCTGTGATTCACTGTGGGACAAACGAGCAGAGCCAGAAGCTTCATAAACATCCACATCATCGCAACATGCTTTCCCAAGAAGGATGATGGAAGAAAATTGGCGTATATACAAATAGTCTGTGGAGTGTGCCAGGCATCAGTGCGACATGATCAAAAACCTTTACATTTTGAGTTAAAGAAGCTTACACGTTATTTAAATCATTACAGAGACTCTTGAATTGATAATGGTTTTATTAACTAAGCAGGAGCTCTCATTTACATTTACATTCATGTCATTTGGCAGACACCTTATCCAGAGTGACTTACATACATCTTATTATTTTGTACAAGTGAGCAGTCAAGGTTAAGGGCCTTGCTCAAGGGCCCAGCAGTGGCAGCTTGGCGGTGCTGGGAGTTGATCTCTCGACCTTCCAATCACTAGTCCCACTTAACCAGTTAACCACTGAGCTACTGCAGACCCCTTCTCCTTATTGTAGTGGAGTGAGGGATAGACGCCTATATAAGATGCTACATGACGCATACATAAACTCTTCATATGCAGCATCTGATGTGATATAAAGCTGCATAATCATTTCTAAGTCGTACTCCTTACTGTATGGCATCTGAGTCATGTGGCACATTTTTGTAACAGGTTGCGTGTGATACATTATTCCTGCTAAAGAACTCGAAACTTGGTCATATTAACATTAAGAGGAAAACCTGCTATAGAAAAGTGTTACGTACTGAAAGTTATAGAGCGTTATCGTCTCTATAGTAAAATCTCACATATGCTATTGTTTCTATAGTAACAACCGGTATTAATTTTAAAATTAGTTTTAGTTTTTGTCACTTGTAGTTACATTTTAGTTTTTTTGTTTTAGTCAAGATTTAATCAGTGGAACTCAATTTTAATTGCAATCTAATTTTTGTCAATGTTTTAGTCGCAAATTTCTCAGACAGCTGCATGATAGTTGTAAAATCTGATTTGTAGCTTTAAGATGGGCTATGACATCAGGAGGGGGCGGGGTCTTACCTGAAGTTGTTTTTCTTTCCTTTTTTTTTTTTTTTTTTTGAGACGCGACTTGTGATGTTTACTATTTATGGAGTGACAACCGCATTTTATACACTGTGAAGGTGATGACACTATTTTCATGTAAAGATGTTACTTGGTTCAGTCCAACAATATGTGTGTCCTGAGTAAAGTTAGTTTCTTATTTGTGCTTAGAAAATGTAACGCATGGGCTCAAAATTAATGAGGCTGATAAGCAGTTTCATGGCCGGTTATGGCCTGTTTCCTCATTTCTTGACAAATATAGGAGATAAAAGCTCTGGAATTGATTCCAAGTGTTGAATTTGCATTTGGTAGCTGTTTGTGGGAATTCTCAATATATGGCCCAAAGAGGTGTCGATGCAAATGAAGGAGGCCATCATTAGGCTGGAAAACCTAAGCAGACCTATCAAAAAGATAGCAAAATAGATAACTTTAGGAGTGGCCAAATCAACAATTCAATCAATCACATCTAGCCAAGTCAAGAAAACTCTTGAGGAGGTAGATATGTCCTACAAAAAAGTCTACGATCAAGACTTCATGAATGTAAACACAGAGGGTTTACCTCAAGATGTGAAACACTGGTAACACTCAAGAACAGAAAGGCCAGATTAGACTCCAGCCAGGTCTGGAGCAAGATTCTTTAGACAGATGAAACCATGATTAACTCGTACCAAAATGATGAGAAGAGAACAGTATGGACAAGGAAAGCAAGAGCTCATGATCCAAAGCATACCACATCTTCTGCCAAACATGGTGGACATGGCCACATGTATCTGCCAATGGAACTGAGTCACTGGTGTTTATTGATGATGTGACTGCTGATGGAAGTAGCAGGATGAATCCTGTACAGTGCACAGATCTATACTTTCTGCTCAGATTCAGTCGAATGCCGCAAAACTGCTAGTACAGCGCTTCACAGTACAGATGGATAATGACCCCAAACATACCGTTGAAAGCAACCCAAGAGCTTCTTAGTGCAAAGAAATGAAACGTTCCTAAATGGCAGAGTCAGTCAACCCGACTGAGCTGCTTTTTATTTACTGAAGACAAAACTGAAGGCAGAACGACCCATAAACAAGCAGCAACTGCAGGCAGCTGAAGTAAAGGCCTGGCAAAGCGTCTCAAGGAAGGAAACTCAGCTGTGTACAGAGGCAAAAATACAAAAAAATGTGCCACTGTCCCAATACATTTGGAGTGGTCTGTACATGTACAGTATATTAGTTTTCGTAAAGGGTTTATGCGGGTGTCATGGAGCCTTATGAATGTGACCCTAAAGCAGAGAGATAATGTTGAATATCACTCTTAATTCACATTAACAAATTGGGCTTTCCCAGTGCGGTTACTGTCGCAGAAAATCAAACTGAAAAGCTCTACAGACGATGTTGTTGGATCGCTGGTTTAATACTGACCCACATGTTAAACACTCAAACGACAGACTGCAACAGTTCTTTAAATGAACAGAAATCCAAAGCAGAACATGCATATGACTGGTCAGTAAACACCGTCCTCAGTCAGTCGTGAGGAGGCCGAGTGTGTAGTGTTCATCAAAGACAAAGCCTGGACACCTTTTAAAAAGAAGCCTGATGCAGAGAAATAGAGCCGTGTGTTGACCGAGAGGATCGGGATAGCAAACAGAGCGCAGCTTGGCCCTGATCCCACATCTGTCCTCCCGTGCTCTGGCTATTGGGCCACCAGATTTGAAGGATTGGCCTCTCTCAAGTGGGCTGAAGCTGGCCTTTAGCCTGCGCCGACACAATGTGATAAAAGGTTGTCATTAGCAATGCGGCCAGCATCAAAACCAGAGCTGAACATGGTGAAACCGGGGGTATTTGGGGAATCACAAGGACAGATTAGATGTGTGCGTATTTGTGTATCTGTGTGTGTGTGTGTGTGTGTGTGTGTGTCCTATCAACGCAAGCTCAGACAGTGCTACTAATCCAAAACACCAAGAAAAAAACCCCACAGGATTACGGGGTGTTTGAAAGAGAGAAAGAGGTGCAATAATGTAGCACCTGTCTGGCTTAAAGTCAGGCCCTTTACTACAGTGAAGAATTAAAATGTTAATGTTATCTTCCCGAGATGAAATCCACCCTTCTTATCTGCTCATAAGTGGCTTAAACAGTATCTGATGTTTGAATCCTGAGCTCTTATAAAGCATATTATAACATTTAAGGACTTCAATGCAACTATGCCTGAATTGAAATTGTCCCAAGTTACAAACTTTTTACATTTTCATTGCTTGTCAAATACTATTGTATATAGTGAGATTATATAAGGCATAATATACAGTACATTATTCATCATTAGAGTTTATAGCAGTGTTTATAATGTAATGTAAATTTATATGGAGTTGTTGTGTACACACACACTGACTTTTTGATTGTCAGAAGTGTGCTACAATTTCCTGATAATCTGTCTGGTATTATTTGTTATTTGCATTATTCTATACAAACATGTTTGGTTTCTTTGTTACTGGTGTTATAATGTTATTCCGAACACAAGCTATAGTTACTTTATCATAATGCGTAATAAGGATCGCTAGAAAGTGTGATAGCTTTGTAAGTATATATAAGTATAGTGATCTGTATAATGCATTATAACATATGTTAACCTTTAGAAAGTGTTACTGTTTTTTAAAATGTTTAAAATTTCTATGAAACTAAGAGCATCCATATCATGTCATAATGAACTCAAAAGGCATTAGAGACTTTATTATAATTATATATGATACGGAATTACATTTTATAGCATCATGAATTGTTAAAACATAGCGTGTTATATCACCAAGGCACTATGCATAATATGTAAATTTAAATATCAATAAGGCAAATACATTATTTAGCATGAACACGAGATTAGCTCTAAACAGACAAACACAAATACAAACCAGAGGCATGCTATTCTTTTTTTAAATATATATATATTTTTTTATTTTAAAGAGAACATGAGGATTTTTCTCACGTGGACAGAGAAAGAGCAAACAGTCACATAAAGCTTACAAGATATTTACATCTGTAGATTCAACTTTAACTTTAACTTACTGTTTATATATGAAAGTACTTTAGTTGGAAAAAAATCAGCTGATGATGTAAAAAAAAGGATGAATTCTGGCACGTGAGGGTTGTTGTGCTTCGATTTCGTTAGGTTTTATAGTAAAACGTTGTGAGAAAGGGAATACTCACTAACCCTGCACATGACTCCGCCCCTAATCTTAATCTTAACCATAACGTTTTTGTATAAACTTTCTTACAAACTGACTCATGTACATTGTTACAAATTTCCGACTGTTTGTACTTCATAAATGCATCCTGGTGCGGACACGTTTTCACCTGGCTACAGGCTCACGTCTGCGACATTTCTGCAAACGTGAGCTATATGTTCATCCCAAAAGCAAATCCCAACAAAGTTACACCAATTTGCATTGAAAAACAAGTGAGGAATAACTGAGTGCATGTAAGAGTGGACACGTTTTACCTAGCTACAGGTAACATTTCATTTTTACACCCCAAAAACAAAAACAAAAGCAAAGTTAAACCACAATAATCATACTGAAACGAGTCCTGAATGTCTGATGTTAAACATACATATATACATATCAGTCCTTTGACATACATGAGTACATTTGCTCTTTTAAGGTAACTGAAGTACGTATTCTCAAAACGATTGGCCACTTTTCGAGAAAATGAGTTGCTATGTGAACTAGCTGAAGTGTTGAAGAGGGGCTCTTGCGGCCTGAGGGTCTGTGAGTACCCTGGCTCTCTCCAGAACCTGCTGCTGTAGGTTCCTCGATTAAAGGGGTGCCTCTTTAAAAACAGAAACCAGAAAAGGGAGGAAAATGGAACAAAAGCCTCTTTCGCTCAATAGCCTGATCGAAAAGTTGCCCCGTAATACTACGATCTGCCTCTGCAGTAATCTGTCCCTGAGACCCGACTGTCCTCGGGATGAATTAGCATATGGACAATAGTGGTGCAGTGTAGTACGCGAGCTGCACCCACTTTACAGTCTATCAGCCCCGAGCAGAGGGGCAATTGCTTTCCCTAAAGACCCTCCTCTTTACATCTCTATGGGACAACTCATTAGCTAAGTAGAATCCCCTCTTTTCTCCCCGCACCCTGCCTTTTGTGCCACTCTCGGCCTTTGTCTCTTTTAAATGATCCCAAACAAGGCCCATTTTCTGGTTAATACATATTTACAGCCATGTAAGGTTTTTGTGAGGATCCTGTAGTTTTATTTTGCACAGCGTCATTCCTCGGGCCATAAAATCATTAACAAGCTGTTAGGGAGCAATTGAGGATCTATTTGAAACGTAGCTTTTGAAGAGTTCAATGAGTCAGTAACTCTCGGGGCAGACAGATGGTCGGACAACACCAAGGCCGTGAATTCCTGAATTAGGTGCGTCGGGATGAAGCCACACCCAGAAGTTCCGTCTGATCCTGAGCTTACGTTATTTTTTATCCAGATTGTATTTTTAGCTCAGTGATTCTTGAGGCAGAGTCGATACATTTGGGAAGTGTCAGGGATGTAAACTGTATATCTCTTCCTTCAGAGGGAATTTTTGGGTGGTCGGAGTGAGTTGGAGTGAGTCACATGTCAAAATCATGTGTTTCCAAAAATAAACATTTTCTACCCTGGTCTAGACATAGTCTTTTAGGGAATTTCTGGAAGGAATTTTCCTTAAAAAACGGACATTGAGATATCTAAGCACCTACAAGTGAAGTAAATTTTTAAAATGCCGTCATGTAAGAGAAGCACAACGTTGTTACAAATGAGCAAATTGTACAGCAGACTGTGTAACAGCTAATGCTTGGCGCAATATGTCTTTATACACTTTGTCAGTTCTCATAAAGAGCGTATGCAGCTGCTATTAGCCCTAATAACGCTCCCTTTAAGCAAAATGTTAACACGGGATTCTCCGCTGTTAGTCCATATTGACAAACTGGGGTTCACAAACTTCACAGAAATCAACATAGGAAACTTTGAAAACACAAAGTGAATACAGGAAGTAAACTTAAAACAATATATACTAACTCACATGGCTGCATGTTCAAAGACTGCTAGCTTGCTAGCTGCACATTACTAGCAGCAACAGTACTAGCTCACTTATTGTGACAAATCTAAACATGAGTTTTTGGTGGTTTTTTAATAATATATTAATCTTACGTGTTTTAAATTCTTCTTTTTACAAATGCACATTCCTGTCACTGTTTTCCCCTCACACGTTCTCCATCTGATGAAAGCTGTAAATTAGCTAAATCATGCTAGCATATGGCTATGACTGGGACTTTAACATGGAGTTCCTTGAGTAGCATTATTCTGGTGAAACCTTTTTTGTTTTTTTTACTCTGCATTCATTTGATAAACGTAAAGTCATTTCAGTGAATTGAAACAAAGGGTCATTGTGCATGCTAGCTCAAAACTAGCTGGTTAATGATAATTAAAAAAAAAACCATTTCTTTTCTAAGGGATAAAACTTTAGGGCAAAAACAACATTACAGACAAGTTTGAACGCTTTAAAGTTAGCATGGCTATGCTAATCAGAGAAGCTAGCATTAAATGGAGTCCCAGTGTATAGCTAATGGCTAACTTAATTTCTTAAAAATGAACAAATCTGTTCATAAACTTTTGAAATATAAGAGTTTGAAATATTAAAAGTTGTGAATTGTATTAAAAACAGATTTAATGTTATGATGCAGTCCATTATGTACAGTAAATGGTCCTCATACCTATTAGTGCATGTCCAGAATTTCTTTTTCTTTTTTTTTGTTTTAAAAATCTGATGGATTGATGGCATTTCTGTGCTTTGGCTGAGGTTATGTCTTATAGATCAGTTTAGCAACTCGCATTTACAAAAAAACACACAGCACGTTTAATTCCCTTCCTGAAATTGAGTCGATTCAGAGTCGACTCGTTTGGAAGGGGTGTTTTCACATTTAAAGACTAATATACATAGACTAGAGTTTGGGTTTAATAGCACTGCTATATCAGCACGATCAAAACAAGATCCATCGTGATCCCCACTCTGCATTCCCCACACATTCCCAGTAAAAAAGAAAAAAGCCATAAACCAGACACACCAGTGGTTCCTGATTACAGGGTGTTCTCCTTCCCCTCCTCTTTACAGTAGACCCCGGGGTGAGGGGTCATCAGCCGAATGAAAAGGGCATCTGTGGTGATCCATGAAAGAGGACGAGAGGAGAACAAAAGACAGATCCCCTTCGCCAGCAAAGACAAAAGAGCCAGGCACAAGACCCAAAAGATCACCCAAATCATCTCACATCAACAATGACAAGCAAACTCAGGACAAGAAGGGATCAGGCGGGGGATTGGAGGGAGATAAGCCCGAGGTCTCGCTTGGAGATTTTGAGCATGAGCTGCTAATTCCGTTCTGCTTAGCACGCAATTCATCTCCATCTCGGTCGGTGCAGTGTGGGAACGTACGAGGCTGCGGAAAATCAGCAGCAGCTTAAGCGATGAGGAGGTGGAAAGGAACACTGAACAGATGCCATCACATGAGAGAGAAGACACGAAACACACGTCATAGCTTTGGAAAATGTTTTATTCTGAACATTCCATAGCAATTTGCCAGCGAACGCAGTATTTTACTTATTAAAGAATGATACATCATACTTTTTATCCATTTATATTTACATTTAATTTAACAGCACCCGTATACACCAAAAAAGATCATATATGACACGTCTAATCATATTTAGCAGTGACACCAAAACAGAGAAACAATCAATTCTGCGGTACTTTTATTTAATGTGTACAAAATCAAATGATTTATTACAGGAAACCAAGGTGAATAAACGAGGTGAACGAAGTATCAAAACAAAGTGAGAATATCTTAAATGTAATAATCAGAGATTATTAGGAAGTAATTCCAAAAACATTTTAAGCCAATCTCTAGATAATTTGTACATTTCAAATAGTCTTATTTATATTTAAATTTATGATATATATATATATATATATTTATTTACATTTATTTTTTTTTGAAAGAGGAGAAGAAAATTATCTGTCCAATTCAAATTAGTTAAATTTCTAGAAATAGGCTGAACATAATCACAATTGTAATTTTAACGATAAGGAATATTAGACAAATTTGTCACTTTGTATTAATTAATTAATTAATTTATTTATTCACTCTGTTGCATGATAAAAGTCCTTACATGTATATATACGTGTATTGTGACATAATTTTTCATGATATCGATATTAAATTGTCATATCACGCATCACACTGAATTGACATCAGTCTCATATGTGCCATTCATTTAGTAAACAAACAAACATTTATTTTGTTGTTTCATTTGGTCATTGTGCTGATCATTTTCACCAAACACAGAGAAATGCTGGTTTCCCAAATGAACTGTCCATCCAGTTAAAGTTCATTCTTTTCCTTATCATTTCCTCTGCAGGTGTAATTAGCAGGTTAGCTTTGCTTTGTGACTGGCTCCATTCACTGTGTTTTTAAGTCTATACAATTCAAGCACGTAGCGTGATAATGTTACTTTTGTTTAAAAAAAAAAAAAAAAAAAAACGGTTTGTTGACATGCACTGGAAATATCCTGGGTCTAAATCCAGACTTTCGGGAAGAGAGGAAATTCTTTCCCACAAAATAAAAAGGGAACAATATATCCGTCCAAGCCGAAAACGATGCCCCTGCTGACTTTTACATTACAGCCAATGTAGCAAGAAGCTAATGCCCAAATAGGCTTAGCTAGCAACAAAAGTATCCAACCTCTGGGAGAGCCAGACAGTGGTTTGGGTCCTATTAGCGCACCTGCCAGTAAGCTCAGTGGCCCAGGATCTCCTCTTTTCCGGTACACAGCTCAGGAGGACTAGATTAGGCTCCTGGAGGGCAGCCGTCCCCCTCCGCCCCCGTGCTCCCCTAATGCTTTTCCATAATGACACCCTACAGGGCATCAGGTCCTGCGTCCACAGCCCTGCAGCTACGCTCAAAGCCAAAGAGGATCCGGCCCTTCAATTACTCACTCTGGAGCCTGGAGTCCAGATCATGCCGACGTCCACAGAACTGACCAGCACTTCTCATTCTCTAAAGGGTTTTGAAATCTATTCAGCAATGACTTTTTTTTTAATTAACAGTGTTAATTGGGTTGAGTTTTAGTCCTAAATCTTTTGACACAAAAAAGTACATATATCATTGTTCATTCTAATCAACTTAAGCAGTTTATTATGTTCTAAAGCTTTTAGTCTGTTTTCAATAAATTCCATGTTTTTACTAACCACTAGAAGAAGAAGAAGAAGAAGAAGATGAAAGGCACTAAAGCATTTCTACGTCCGTGACGTGTATCAGCTAAACGAAAGCCTGCTAGCATACGGCTACGACCGCGTCTCTCTAACATTTAGCACATCTAGTACCGTAGTACTCTTCCGAGCTAGTTTTAAATACCGCATTACTTAATATGAGCTACATCGTTACTGTAAGGTTAGTGAGGTGTGCGGTGTCAGGTATGCTAGTTCTAGCTAGCTAGCATTGTACTAGCTTTACATGGCAAAAACATTTTATCACACAAAGAATCATAAACATATTAGATAGATTTTGCTCCCAGGTTGCAATGCTGTAACATTAGCTTGGTTACGCCGAACAGAAGAGCTAGCATTACCGATTTAGTTGATTGCTAGCATATAGGAATGTTGCAGTTTGACTTTTCTCTGTCTGGGCAGAGTTTTCCAAAAGATTATTGTCGAAAGGTAGCGCGAGCATTACATTAAAGACTCTCTCTCCCACAGAGTGGCAATTTTAACATTACGATGCTTTTGAAAGACTGTGAATTTTTGAAATAGTGAATTTTTACTTAGGGTGACGTAAATTAGAGTTAGCTCAAATTTGTTGCTAAAGCAATATGACTAAGAGCTGGAATGTAGAAATGAAGATAATCTGGAAAAATGATACACTTTTGGGACACCGATTAGCAAAAAAAAAAAAAAAATGAAACAGAGTAAGGTTTTTCATTTGACTCGCCTTCATAGATATGGAATTGGTTTGTTTATGGGGTTTTTTTTCTTCATGAACATTTTATTGTTGCGTCCTGAAAGTGATCACAGTTCCATTTGACCTGTGATGATGTTTTTAGTTCACTGATCCTTTCCTTTGCTTGCTGTCTTGATTTTACGTCTTCCCCCGACTCCTCTTTCATAAGCAGGTTTATATAAAAGGTATGAATAGATGGATATAGCTTGCTCTGGCCTCTGATCCTCCGGCACGTGACGAAAAGCTTCAGCCCTAGCATTGAGTGATCGTCTAAAGCAAATCGATTGGCTGCCGGTCACAGATAAGTTAGTGGTAGCTTCAGCAGGCGGCAGAAATGACCTGATCTCCATCAATCTCTGTCCTCTCATTCCTTCATCCGCACATGCTGCCGGATTCCTCCATCCTGCTCTCCTCGCACAACAAAGACGACAGATGCTACCATCAGCACTCCTTATGAAAGAGGCCACTCAACCCAGCACCGAGGCTTTTTAATCTTCACTTAACACTGAAAACATCTGACGAAAATATGGCCCGACTTCAAATGAGCACCGGCCTGAAGATGTCAAAGGTTTGTGCGGTCTTATAAGCATGTCCTAATCTCTGTGCTGTGTGAGGATAACTCAGTGCTCATCATGTTTAACTGATCATCCCAATAATATGGAATTCTCCTGTGAAGTGTGATGTTCATAACACCTACAGAAGCAGCTCAAGACAAACCTACTGACATAAACCTACACAAACATTTACACAGACTCATTCCTACAGATGTCAGTAGAAATAATAATGACTTTCTATACACTCCTGGGCCAAAAAAAATGAAGTAAACCTAATATCGCAAGACATGAAGCTTTTAATGGTCTCAACAGCAAATCACTGGTCAGGAAAATGAGCAAGAATGAAACAGATAGATAAAGTAACTCGGTGCGGTGCGGCTTTTCCCTCGATTCCCTTTAAATGCTGAAGGCTTGTGGGTAAACCTGCAGACGGCTTTTTACAGAAAGACGAGTCCGTGTTGTTCCGCTCGATGTTAAAGTCTTCAAAGAGAAGAGATTTTGGAACATTTCGAACCCCCAGACAAGTTAGTTTCAATTTTATATCATTTAAACATTTCAATCTTTTCCTGATTTTCTCTTTGCGTACCAGAAGACTATGTAAGTGAACGTCCCTGTTTCCGGCTTTTCCCCCCGACAGCTTCAGCGACGAGCATCGACCAGCAAAAGAAGGCCGACGTCTCAGGAGCGCTTTTTTACTTCCTGTTCATTTTCTGCCCAGTGATTTTTCTTGAGTCCGTTAAAAGCTTCATGTTTGGCAATATTGGGTTTACCTCATTGTTTTTTGCCCAGCCGTGTATTTGATGTCAAGTTGACATAAGGTCGGTATGACTGACTTATGTCAAAGTGTTTTCAGACCAGAGGAACTTTGTCATAGTTCTAAGAACTGTTGGAGGAAGTGACTAGTTTTTGGGTCCTCTCACTGCAGGAACTGAGAACGATTATAGTTCATAGAACACTGTTTTTAGTGACAATCACTGTTCTAGGTACTCTCGCAGCCCAACAGGAACCATGTGTACGGTGAATGGTCCAGACATGAGTGTAGCGAGATTCTTCAGTCATCTTTTTTCTTTTTAGTCAGTGTGCATTACAATGACAGGATAAAGCAGACAGAAACTTACAAAAATGAGTTTCCTAGATAACAAATCCGAAGCTGAAACCTGTGGAGTGGTGCGTAAAGGAGTATTTTTAAGAGGGTTTTTTTTTTTTTTTTTTGCGAGTTTGATTTAAACAGAAATGCATGTGCCTCGTTATTCTGACAAATCCATATGTTAGAAACATAAACAAACCAAGAGGAAGTGTACGAGCAGCGAGTTGCACTGAGAGGCACAGCGTGAGGGAAGAATATCGGTCAAGATCATCAATAAAATCACTGAGAAAAAACATCAACAATGGGTTTCTAATTGCTAGATAGTCTTCATACTGAACAGCTGAATCCATTTTGACTAGAAAAATCAGGTACGGCCTTACATCCACGTAAAACGTAGTTGTGAAAACAACAGCTCTTAATATTAACGTTAAAAATGGAAGAAAAAAATACAGATTAATGGACCAACAGCGAAGTCCAGAATACAGTGTGATTTTGATGCGGCTTACGTCACTTCAGCGTTCCTACTGGTGGTGCGAATGCGAACAGAAAAAAGGCACTTGAAGGTGTGTAGTTCTCGGGAGAGTATAGTAAAGTGTGTGTATAGTATAGTGTGAGGGTGTATAGTTCCCTCTCAACAAGTTCCTAGAACTGTTTGTTCTGAAAGCGCCTTACGTGACGTGTCCACAGGAGGCCAGAAAACTTGAACGTACACGAAAGTTGACATGAAAAGTGTGCCATAAATGTTCCATTCATAGGGCTACACTGTGTTCACAAGCCCCTTATGGCAAATGGCATAAACCCACCTGACCCATGATGCTTATAATGAGACATAGCTATAGCTACGCTTTAGGGGTGATGGTGATGAAGCTTCATAACACCTGCATAAGTTCCTCATGACTACTGGCATGAACATTTACAACAATCTGTTCCAACAGCTTTAAAAATCCTTCATAAGAATATTTTGTGGCTAAAAATTTTATCTGACGAAAAGGTATAAGAATTATATGAATATTTATAACAGTGTCATGACAGGTAATGACGTATAATTTATCTGTGCCTAAATTAGAGTTTATTTTACTTAAAGATGTATGAAAATATCATATCTACCGTTTAATAAACTATAAACATATCATATCAAGTTATAATGCATTCATAAGGCACTGAGTTATGAAAATGTGTATTTTAGCACTATATTTATGATTATTATGAATTGTTAACCGGATGTATTAGAAGAAGTGTTTATAGCATGTTATAAACCCCACTCACATTATGAGGTGATATAGCATATTATAAGCACTACTTTTAGCAATATTCATAAATGCATTGGAAAACAATGCTATAAACAGTAATGTCGTTTCCTAACAGTGCGTAAAATGCCATCATGACATGTTTTAAATGTTCGTGTAAGTCATTATACATGTGTCCTTCATAGAAAGTGTTACCAAAGACATGAATGTTTCTGTAAGTTTATGTCACTTTGTCATAACGTTCTGACGCATGGACCCTTTTTCATAGGAGGAGGAAGAAGAAACGTGAACAATAGCAGCAGATCAGCTTATTTTATAACAGTTCAGGGTTTATTTTGTGTGTAAACCAGGTGGAAGGTGATTGTGATATCAAGGCAGGGGTCCAGGGGATGGGGGAGGAAGAGCACCTGCATCCATACCCACCCACACACCCACACACACACACACACACACACACACACACACACACACCCCCCGACCTTCAGGACAGGGCGCAGGGGGTTGAGCGCCATGCTGGTGGGGTCCTGCAGGGCTATTCACAATTAGATTTAATTGTTGTAATTACTCTGCCAGCATGCGGCTGCGGCTACAAACAACGCAACTGACGGATAAGCCGAGGTTTTAAAAAGCTCACAGATGGACGGCTTTACAATCGGTGAGGAAATATTGTTCAAATATTCAGCATTTTAAAACGGATGTTTTCAAAGATGCAAAACGCTTCATTTTGTATTGATATTTATATTGTTCTTTTTACTGCAAAAAAAATGATATTATTATTATTACGACAATATTGTATTTGTTTTTATATTATTATTTTTTACAGGGAAAACATTAATTATTATTATTATTATTATTATCACAACAATATTGTATTTATATTTATATTATTTATATTATATTTATATATTTTCTCAGTTTTCCTTCTTTATTCTCTCCAGTACATTTATTACTTGCCGGAGTTCCTGCTTGCACTCAGCACTCGATATACTCTGTTCCTTAACCATTATGTGATGAGCAAACCTACCAATCTGCTTTTTTTCTCCTCTCTCTCTCTCTCTCTCTCTCTCTCTCTCTCTCTCTCTCTCTCTCTCTCTCGAGCTGCACATGATACTCCTGAGGTACCAGTGACCCTGACCCCTTCTGCCTTCCGGATCTGCCTGATCCATCCCGATGTCCTGCTCCTGGTTGGAGTCATCACTTGGAAACCGCTTGCTCCTGTTGAGGATGGCCCCATATGAACTGCCTCAACATACACATAGAACCGTGAAGACGGCTTTGGACTGCTGTTGACATGAGCGGTTCTGCTACAATGGCATGGGACTTAAATTACCACCCAACAGTCCTGCACTCAAATCTCGACCCTATGACAGAAGTGTGTTAGGTGTAATTGCACTATCCAGTACGACCCAAATGAGGATGGTTCCCTTTTGAGTCTGGTTCCCATGTCTGAAAGATGCCATAATTAACACACTTGGTGATAATAATATGCATATAACGCCTAATGAATGTTTATTATGAATGTATATAGTTCATAGTAAGTGTTTAGGTTGTCATGAAGGTCTTATGCATATGTTTTACAATTCTCACATTTTCTTCATTTACATCCTAAGACCTACATAGCTTTCGTTTCTCTAACACTAATACAAAATAAAAAAAAATGGTAAAAGTATAGTCCTGTGTTTTAATTGCACTGCCCTTAAGAGCTTTCATAGTCAAAAGAAATTAAACCTAGTCAAAGCAAATGTATTAACTCATTCAACTCTATCAACAAATGTGATTGGAAAAAAAAAGCATCGGTGAAACGGCAGATGTGTTCAAGTCGAAAAGCCTTGATCTTCCTCTGCCTTTTGTAGGAAGGAATCCCGCTTTCGGAAATGAAACCACAAAGTCCTCCATGAGCATGAAAAAAACCCACCAAAAACAAAAGAACAAGCGTTTTTTCCTGCACCACTATGACAGATCTCCATGGATGGCATGCGTAGTGGTCATTAGAGAGCTTGGCGGAGTGGTCAGCATGGCAAATCTGCTGTCCTCCATCATCCTGAAAGCTGTGTCCAATCGTATTCATCCTCAGCAGCAGGTAGCCCACTCGCCTGGGCCTCTGCGTTACGATTGGTCGGAGCTCTCTGACCAGGCCATGGGTCATCGGCCTGGCCGTACAGAGGCCACGCTCCCGACTGAAGTGCTCCAGCGTGGCTGAGCGAGTGATTAATGAGTGGTCAAGGCAGAGCCGGAGCTGTGGCACGACACACCCGCTGGGCATGAGACCAGAAAACAGCAGGGTCTTTGTCCGGCGATGTTCGTGCTATAACCGATGTGCAATATGTTCCTGTCAACCTGTAGTCATACGCTCCACTCCAACTCTGCTTCAATGCATCAGGAATCACACACTTTGTGATGAAGCGGAGCTGTTGTAACGACTCTGAAGGTGATTATTTACGTATAACAGGATGCACTGAAGTGTTTTATTCTTCTTCTACCGCACCAATTGACCAAGGATTACTTTATGGTTACATTATGTTAAACCCTATGTTACGTCCATGAAACAAAGTGACTTATGTTATAGCAGCTATACCCAGTCGTCCCATCACTAATCTCTATTTTTCTCTTTCTATTCAAGAGACTTAAAAAATAGCAGCTTGTTACCAAGAGACCACAAAATGCGACATCCCGTTACAGATGTGCGGTATGTTCCAGCACGTCAGGTTGCACTCGTACGTCTCACCTAAACGTAATGCCAGAGTTATAACGCTGCTGCTTTTGTTTAGTTTTGTACGTTAAAATCGTATGTCGCTGAGACAAATCGACTCCGTTGTCGTGAAGCTACGTTTCATCGTGTGGTGCAGAAAGCTCCCCAAAAGCTAAGGGTGTATCTCATGCAATGTTATTAAGAATAATTTACCTAATGCCAAGTGAATCCCTGGTGTTAGTGCAGTATTAGACCGGCATTAGCGTAGCATTAGCGCACGTCAGAAGTAGCTGAGACCGAGAAAACTGTGATTGCCCTGAAGGCTGTAGGATATTAAGAACAGATGTTTTGTTTTCACTCAGTTTTCATGTTAAGACACATGCTCCTACCAAGCAAATCTTTTTTCAATTACCTCGCATCAGAATGAAGTTCACCGTGTGATTGTATTCACGTTACACAAGTCTGAATGACGCAACCCCGTTTGGACAAAGCTCTTGCCGACAGTGACTAAAATTACCACAGTGATCGTGAATCTCTACATACTGCAAACATTCTGAGCTCAGGAAGCCCTGTGCAGCTGCTTCAGCGTGTGGGAGGACTGTTTATCTCCGGTGGACCTCAGAAACAGGCCCAGAAAGCTCCGCGCCCTTTCAGCTAATTGGCCGTGGGATGGCCTTAAAAATTATTGACAGTTGTGTGATATACTGCCTGCATTGTGTCTTTGGGCCATTGTGTGTCAGGCTAAATAATCCCCCTGCTCCGAGTATGGCGTGCATCCTGCCTGCGGAGCAGCATGGTTCCTCGGGTGACAGAGACGCTCTGCGGGGTTTCGGGGTCTCCGGCAGAATCCCGCTGCTGGAAATTAGCCGTCGCCTGGCCTCTCTTTCTGCCGCTGTCAGGCTCGGGCCCCCGACGAGAGATTTGTTGATATGATAACTTGATTAGGCCACATGTCTGAAGAATGCACAGAGGCACAGGTCCTGCTCTTTAACCTCTACTCAGGAGAGCAACACTTGTCCTAGATATTCATCCTCAATAAGTAAAATATAAAACATTATTTGTCATGAACATCCAAGCTCTTAAACATACTCATATCAACAATTATATGTTTTTCTTTGTTCTATGTTTTCAACTAGCGTTGTTTTCCTCTTAATGTCTCCTTATGTGTTTAGCAACTGGGTAAGATTCTTCCATTCTTGTGCACCAACGAGTAAAAGGGAACTAACTGCAGGTAGGAACTAAAGTTGTGGGTGGTCCGAGGAATCGTTTGAATTTGTCGCTTTACCGCATCGTATTTAATTTGCATAAAATCGAACTCCTCAATTCAATGTTGCTTGTCACTGTAATCACAGCTCTGTTTTGTTCTCGTACGTAGATAATTTGTCGCTCGCTAGCGTGAACCTTGGATTAGATCCGTCTCAGTCTTGGATAGTGAAAGCGCTATGGCTTTAAATTACAGATAAATCTCTTCACACACTTCTTCTCAGGGTAATCTGGCGTTGTTAGTGTCAGGACGGGTTTTTTTCCTCATATCCTGCTCATTAAATTGGAATCTGAGGAGATTTATAGCAAAACCGGGATGAAACCGTCATGGAGAAGCTCTTGTGCAGCGGAGGGTCATACCCCGCTTATTTAAAAAAAAAGAAGAAAGAAATAGGAGTTAATGCACGAAAAAATAAACTGCCATAATGAGCTATATATTCACTGACCTGCATGTCACGTCCTAACTGTCCATGCTCACACACACACACACACACACACACACACACACACACACACACACGTTAACCTGACCCTATGGCTCCCAGCTGCCCCGAAAAACACACACAAGCCCCAGACAGGATGTAGCACATGTGTATCATATTATTCCCAGGACCTCTAGGTGCTATTGGATAAACAGCTGTCCTGCTCTGAGGGCTCAGTCTCCCTGAGCTGATATTTCACACATCTGTACCAGCCCCAGCACAGGTGGCAATCCCTTCATACAGGATCAGTACAAGTTGCTGTTGTTTCTTACCAGCCAGTGAACGACGACAGAGGAAGCCATTCAGATAGTAAAAGGTCCATGTGGTCAGACTGGGTCAGGACCCAGAGGCAGACGCTGAGCTGCTTTTAAAGACATGCAAAGCTGGATGAGGTGGCAAATTACATGTCCAGGTTCAATGCTTTTTTAGGTAAACAATGAAAATAATAAAATTGTTGTAGCAAAGGTGCAAAATGATAAACCTGGGTATCATATTACACTATTTAAGGATGCAATAGTTCTTAAAATTCATTGTTATGGATGAATTGGCAGCTCAGCTAAAATCACTAGCCCTATTGGGATGGGATTAGTTTATCATATAGACGTATGCTATTAATGTTTTACGTTTCTTCAGTGATAAAACACTCGCATCTGGACAGCAGTAAAATGACCACAGGAGAAGTGAGTTTTTTAGCAAGTTGTATTTTCTACAAACCTCGATGTTTGGGTTGCATGGCCATGTGATCATCATTCGCAACATGGCGTCCAAGTAGTTGAAGAGGCACTGGATTAGAGAAGAGATGCTGGCTTTTATTTCAGTCTTGGGCAAACAAAGTCAGAAACCATTTGAAAAATGCAATAATAACAGTAATAGAAGAAGAAGAAGAAGAAGAAGAAGAAGAAGAAGAAGAAGAAGCATTTGTCACGTAAACATTACAGTACAGTGAAATTCTTTTTTTTTTTTTTTTGCATATCCCAGGACGTTGGGGTGAGCTCACAGGGTCAGCCATGATGGAGCAATAGAGTTAAGGGCCTTGCTCAAGGGCCCAACATAGGCAGCTTGGCTGTGCTAGAGCTTGAACCACCAACCTGATCAGAACCTTATCTGTTGGGCCACCACTGACCTAATAATTACAAATTATCTGAGAAACATCCATTTTCAAGTTAGTGACTCAGGAATTGTTTGGTGTGGGTTCACTGATATGCACCCTACAAGACAGGACACGGCAAGCAGCAGCAGGCAGACATCTTTTTTTAACACGAGGCAATATCTGCGTAGAAAACTACAGACAAGTGACTATAGTGGATAATTCAGCCTGTAATTTTCTCAGAGGAAGACAGAGAAAAACACCAGCATGGCTTATCTGTACAGAAATAAAGTCACAGCGGAGCTCCTGTAAAATAGGAAATTACCCCAGGACTCATCTGGATAGAGCTATTGATTATGAAGCTCCTTATAGCTTAATGATGGATGGATGATATGATGTCTACAGCAGCATCGAGAAGGTTTTTCCAGCCTCAGCGGTGTCCGAAAACAATTTCCGATCAGCGTGTTTGAGCCAGCGTGTGCCGCTGATCTGACTTTAAACTAGCTGAGTGGGATTGGATAGTGATTTGCAACCCGCGGCTCAGAAACTCAGAACGCGTCATTTCTCACAGCGCTGGTCATGATAGAACTCACTCTGCCACAGGGCACTGATTTCATTTACATTTTATTTGGGACCGTTTGTGTATTCAGTTGGTGTTTAGTTTGGAATGGGATGGGATGTTTTGTGGAGTATTTTAAAGGAAAAACTGCACAAATGTGCAAACGTTCCGCTAAAAGTCCTGCTACATGGTTTCCGATTTATTTCATTAAAAGGCAATGCAAGACAAGTTGGAACTTGCCTAGGCATGGACAGCCTGGTCAGTGTCCTCTATTGTCCATGATGATCTTTTCCTAGCAGCTGAGTTCAATAGAAACTGTCAGCATTTCCCTGCTTGCTGTCACACCCTCCCGAATGATGGGTCTGACAAACAAAAGGGGGTCGGGGCAGATTGGCAAGGGGACTTTCCGAGAGGCTGCATTGTAAATTAACACTGCGTGGAGGTTAGAGGACTCAACAGGGGCTGTAAACATTCCTGCTTACTGTCAGATCCTCACATGATCCCTACTGCCAGGAGGACCCAGACCCTTACAATATGTCTCAGTGGGAGGAATAACAGATCAGACAGAATACTCTCTGTCCGTCATTGGCTTTTCATTTCACGCCACGATTTGGTAATCCGAATCCAGAACTATCCGCACCCTGTTTGAGTTCCTGTGTCTGTTTCCCTTCATGTGATGATACCTGTAAAAATACAGGGAGTTTTTGTGAAGGATTAGTGTTGGGCACGATTGGTAAACGCATCGACAGTATATGTTTCCGATACATGCGTTCTCTATTCACGTAATAGCAGGAGATGCTAATCTTATTTAATTGTACTCTTGACTTCTCTTCTATTCTGTTCTATATTGTTAATGATTGCAAAATACAGCAACGCAACCAAAACCAGGGGTGCCAATACTTTCTTTACAATAACAATAGAGATGTCGTATATAGAAAAGCGCAAGAGGTCATGCTTTTTGTGTGGCTGAATCTCAATCAGCATTCCACTCTGAATGTAGTGCACTAAGTAGTGTAAATCCCGGTATCTATGCCATGTAGTGAGCGCATGTAGTGAATAGGAAGCAATTTGGGATTCTGCCTTAACATGAGGAGGTTGGATTGTTTTTTTATTTTTTATGTGGATCATGAGAAAGATACTAACAGTATTTCTTGTCATGTTTTTAGCCCTTACCTATTTCTAGCTCCACCCACCTGTTCCTGTTTTAGACACACGTGAGTGTAAAAAAAGCACGATGATGACAGATGTGTCTTCTCAGCCCCTTGGGTCAGACTTACCGAGTGTGTGAACTGGGTTTCCTTTTGTGTCTCTACCCAGGAAGGTCTGTGTGTAACAGCGGACACAGAGGCATCATGGGGGAGAATGACAGGATGACCAGGGGACAAGGACACAAAATCTGTTTTATCACTCTGTCTAAGGCATCTGTTGCGTCTCATCAGAGGAACAACCCGACTCAACTTAACACATTTGAGCGAGTTTGAGATCAGTCATTCTTTATAAAATCATCACTTTATTACATGGGATACCTTTTATTAAGGGCTATACGTAAAAACCCTGAATTGTACAGGTAGGGCTAATAAAGCAATAAGGCACTCCAGGGCTGTGTTATAGCTAGATTATCACGGATAAGGCTGTTCTTAGGCACGGTGCAGAGTGCAAAATAAAAGCGAGTGTTCAATGAGTAATTAAATTCATTATTAATCATTTTTGCAGTAAACAATTCTTCCTCTGTGCAATGTTTTTCTTTTAACAGTAGGTAGGCTTTTGGTTGCTAAGCAACATGACAGGCAAAGATTATGGTACACTTATATTATATTTTGTGTATTCATATTATATGTATATTTATATGGAATTATTATAATATTGATTTAGAACCAGCCACATTAAAACAGAATTCAGTTATTGTGATGCGCTCACAGGTGTGTGTGTGTCCGGGGGGATTTACTGTACATGCGCAGATCAGCTTTTATTCATTTAGATTTTTATCACAGTGACTAAACTCCAAAGCATTTAAGTGGTCTGAAAAACAGCAATATCACACTCAAGGTCTTGCTGTTGTACTTGAATATGGGATATTCAGCGCAAAAGCACGACCTCGAGTGCGATCTTACTTTCATACAAGTCTATAAACAAGAAAATACATTTTGAGCGCAAAGTGGCCACATTGGCAAGCTGGCTAGCTAATTCACACTGATTTGTACATTCCCGTTAAAGGTGTTTATGGTAAAATTGGTGTCCTTTCTTCCTTTTCATTTTCGTCTATCGAGCTTTCATATTTTAAGTCAAAAGTTATAGTCATGAAGATTATAATTTGCCACGTCTGCTGATGATGTCACTAATGCTAAAGTAAAAACTGTTTAGAACTAGGAAGTGAAATTTTATGTGCGAAATGTCCTGAAACACCTCGCGACCAATCAGATATGTGAACTGTTGCATAATTTAATAACACATCGTTATTAAAAAGCACCAATTTCTGTTTTTAAGTTCGCTTAAATTTAAGGTTTAATGTAAACACTTATAGTTTATGTATGTCATTTATATATATACTGTATATAGATCCTACTAGCTATGACTTGATCTAAAAGAATACTTATTAATACTTTATTAATCCTTATTAATATATTTTATTAAATATTGACTATATACACTGAATGATACACACATATATACAAGATAGTCTTTACATATAAAAGTGTTTGTTTATTTTGTAGGTAAACTAAAACAGTACAGCGGATTAATAGCCAAGTAACACAGTATCTATTAATGGCTTATTATTACTTTATTAATGAGTGGTAATTATTAAAAATACATCATATATATTTGTAAAATGAACTGAAATAAATGATGCACATTTTTTTGGAAAATGTTTAGCACAAAATACACAGTTTGTATAGTTTGTATGGGTTACTAACGACACACTAAACCTGGATTTAAGCTTGACTGAATTTTGTAATGCTAATAATGACTTATAAATATGTTATAAGACATTGAGCACAGCTTATTAATTTTTTTTTATTTCAAATTTGGACAGTTCGTAAAGACGTTTTTGCAAAACAAGTTTTCAAAATCGTAGAAGAAAACATGAAGTGTGAAGAAACAAGCAGGCTTTGTGCTGCAGGGAAAGGCAGTAATGCGAGTGGGCGTGTTTGTCTGTCCGTTTTACAACGTGCAGCAGATGAGTGTGGCTGCGAGCAGGGGAGTTGACCGGGTTGGGATGTGGGAGTGATTGATGGGCGACAGGAGCAGAGTGGTGGAGAACCGTCACTCACTACAGTGCCTCCGATAGCCTCCGGGGCTCACCTGGGTGTTTGCGCATTTTCATGCAATTACCCTCTGTAATAGGAGGTCAGCATGCGGCGGTGCTGAGAGAAAACCGAGGGCTGGTCCGGGCTGAAGACTTCACTGCACTTTACAGCAGGGGCTAATTGTGGCCTCCTCCCTCACCTGCATGGGCTCAAACTTCAAACACTTCTATGCATCCATCAGGTTAGACTTGCAGTCACTCTCAGTGGAACATCAGATCAGCCATGATAAGCTCGCAGTGTTTCCTAACTATATATCAAGTGTATCACAGAATCTGTGGCCACCTTCAGTCCCAAATGTACAATCCGATTTCATTTCTATTTAACACTCTAGAAACACTATTTTAATTAACCCTCAGAGGTCTATAACTACTTTTTCCTTTTTCAGTTGTTTTAACAGTTTGTAGTCATATTTTATCACATATAGGCTGATGAGGAACACACACACACACACACACACACACACACACACACACACACACACACATTTGTTTTTATGTCTTTGTGGGGACCTCCCATTAATTTCTATGGGCATAGCCCTAACTTTAACTATGACAGCTCTAACCCTTACTCAGCCGTGACCATAAGTAACCAAACAAAATACAAAACGTATTAGTTATTTTAGTTTATTTACTGTATTCAGAGATTTTTTTTTTTAATTGAGTTTTCCCTTGTGGGGACCGGAAAAATGTCCCCACAAGGTAAAAATAACAGGTGTTTATCACATTGTGTATATAGCTTTGTGTAATATACATATGGTCCACACACACACACACACACACACCTGTAGCTGCATGCACACATTTACTAGGGACTCAAAAAAGGGTTGAACATCAAATAAATGAAACCGAAAACAGCTTTAATTGCTTTAATTCTTAACTGTGAAGATATGAGTGGACATACAATCAAGAATTTTTTCCCTTAATAAGTCATGGATTTCTGCAACAAGGTGCAATTTACAGTACTCCAGATACTTCATAATTATTTAGAAATACATAAAATATGACCTTTCATGGTGTTGGTCTTTAACGGCAAAGAAACATATATAAGGGGTTAATTAAGGTCCTGATATTTGGACAATAAAGCTCAAATTAGCCACACACAAAAATAAAAAGATTTATTCACTATGTTTTAGTCTTTATTCATCACAACCTGTAACTAGACATCTGCTAAGTGAAAATAAGTCATTGTTGTATTATTAGTTATGATAATGTGCAGTAACCACTTTAATAAAAACTTGTTATTCAATTGACTGAGCATGAGTTAGTATTTGTGAGAAATAAACTATTAGAAATGCCGTTTATTAAAACTGAGGCTGTACGTCTTTTGAATCAGTGCTTGTAAGTGTTATACACACTGCTTATAATGCATTGTGATAAAAATAGTAACTGAAAAAAAGAAATGTCTTATACATATAGTTATAAACTGTAATCGCTTTTCATAAATAATTATAACAATATGTACAGTATAATCTCTTATTAATGCATCATGACGTGTTCAGATGTGCCTTTTATACAATCAAGTACAAACAAAGGCAGAAATTCAGTCCAGGTCACATAAGCATAGACCTGTAAAAAAAAAGCCAGTCATTTGTTTTTTTCTGATTCAGCCATTAAAACTCCTCACGATGCATTAAAATGAAAAGAGCTAAAATAATACTACATTTTGAAAAGGGTCAAAAATAAAATCCATAACAGATCATATGCCTGATTAATACTAGTGGACATTTTTTAAGAATGATTCGAATGCTTCATAAAAAAAAGAATCTTGTCTCACTGAATCGATTCAATGTTTAATGTATTAAAGTGAATCAAATTGCTTCTAAATTGAATCAAAAAATCTATTAATCGGGAATCGAATCAATTCAGTGCGGAAGTCTGGTATGGATTTCTCTTCACAGGGAGCTGAAAGTGGAACAGGTGTGTGTGTGTGTGTGTGTGTGTGTGTGTGTGTGTGTGTGTGTGTGGTCACCAGGGTGTGTGAGAACCACGTGTTTAGATGTGAGTGAGTAACACAACACGGTGTTGTCCACAGTCTCTGGCAGTAATACAGCACTTTCCAGAAGAGCAGCTGTTTCAGTCGGAGCTCCCGCCTCCTCTGTACAACACACTGCGTCTGAACAACACGCTTCCGCTAGCCAGCGTAAAAAGAGCCGAGCCGAGTGGGAACAGATCCTGACAGGAATTATTTGGGTTTGTATTAACAAAATAAACAGCAGCCTGTGCAGCTGCAGGGGTCTATCTCTCTCTTTCTGTCTTCCTCTCTCTCTCACTTTCCAGCTGTCTGTCTCTCTTAGTGTGTCTCTCACTCCTTCTCTCCATTTCTGTCTGTTTCTCTCTCTGTATCTCTCAATTTGTCTCTGTCTCACTCTGTCTCTCTCTCTCTCCTCCTGCCACTCTTTCTGTGTGTCAAAAAAGTTAAAAAGAAATCCATGTCTGTCTGTCTCTTTCTGTCTATCTCTCAGTTTCCCTCTGTCTGTTTGTCTATAAAAAAATGTCAAAGGTCTCTCTCCCTCTCTCTCTCTCTCTTTGTCGCTTTTTCCCTGTCTATCGCTGTTTCCCACTCACTCTCTGTCTGTCTTTTCCTGTCTATCTCTCAGTTTCCCTCTGTTACTCTGTCTCTTTGTCTGTCAAAAAAGTCTCTCTCTATCTCTCTCTCTCTCTCTCTCTCTCTCTCTCTCTCCCCCCTCAGGATCATGGGAAGGTTCCAGCACGGCGTTGTGAACTCAGAGTTAGACCTGCTCATTGTCAGATGGACGTCTTTCCCACAGCTGAGCTCTGACTCACAGCTTACACAGCTCCAAGTGTTGAAATGATCCACCACTCGGCAGTTCCCTCCCTCCTGCTCTCCATGACAGAAAAGCACAAACTTTTGCCAAAATTTCCAGTTCCTGGAACCTGATTAGCAGCTGATGTGCTACTGGGTCCAATATTTATGTCTCTCATAACCAGATGCTGCAATGAGAATGAACTCTTTGGATAGACAAGCATGCTGGAGCAAAATTATAGCTACTTATACCTAAAAAACTAGTTCAGGGCTCTGCCTTTAACTGGCCATCTCATTAAAAATGATTCAAAACTGTTTCACATCCACTTGATGGCTTTTCTTCCTTCCTTCTTTCCTTCCTTCCTTCCTTGGTCTCAGTTTCCTCCCTTACCCACAGCTACCAATTTTGGCCTAAACTGGACAGATGGGATGAGAGAGTCCCTGGGCAGGTAGGCATCTCCAGAATGCGTGGGTGGCTTGGGGGGGTCTTTGCGTGGGCTGAATTGCGAATAAGTGCCTCCCACCCACACCCACGGAGAGGAGCAGGATGGGGTCATTGTTCTCAGTCTCCCTGCATCCCTTCTTCCTCGGATCTCTCCTGCCCAACCCATCATGCTGAGTGGGTGAATTCTGGGGGTCCTAACGCCTACACACACCTGCATGTTCACACACACACACACACACGATTCTTTCCTGTGACTTTTCTCACAGCTTTTGTGTTCGAATCCCCAAAGGTAATTCTCAAGATCTGCAGACAGATGTCGAAGCATTAAAAGAATAATGCTACAATTCTGATATCAAAAATGTGCCTGAGGAAGAAATACAACATGACAGGGTGTGCTGATATAGGAAAGTAATCAGTGATACAAAGTGGAGTTACTGTTACCACCTTGACTTGTTTCTATCTAACAAGAAATGTTTTATTGCTCTTATACCACTTTAAATTTCCAGCACTAACTATTTTTATTCATTATAGAATGACATATATTTATATGCATTTATAGCTACATTTAATGCTGTGGAACGTCCACAAGGCAAGTTAGTTCTTTAAATCCACCCCCTCTAAGCCTCTCTTTTTCTCTCTCTTGAAGTTATTGAGCCAAGAAGAAGCAGCTTGTCGTGTTTACCGAAAAGACGCAAAATCTACAAGCATAAACTTACAGCTTCACCTTCGAGTGCTACAAAGTGCTGAGACTGGCGACTCCATCCATAAATGTTAAATAAACATCTCCTTACAGAAAGCATCACCACATCAACGACTGCACACATTTTTATTCCATCTGCGTGTAAAACCCACCATACAACCCCCTGTGAAAGTACTTAGAAATGATAACATGTTAGAATGAGCGCATTAATATAAACATGTAATTTGCAGCAGCACCGGTGTCAGAGCTGCTGTTATAGATAATTAATCACCTTCTGACCAATCAGATTCGAGCATTCAACACGTCTGTGGGATAAAACAGCTTGCTGCAGTCAGGGCTGCATAAACAGCGCTCATTTTTTTGGCCGTCTCAAACGAGCATGCTTCCAAGAGTGCAATTTCCTGCACATAAAGAATCCGTGCAGCACCTCTGACATCGGACCACAAACACCAAAAACTTGGACCGTGTTTAAATGTCCTTTTTTTTTTTGCAGAGGATGTTCTTGAGCACATATGATTAGGTCCAAAAGAAATGGAGGGGTTTTAATCTTGGTGCAAATGGTCTGTCATCACCTCAGAACCATTTGAATGCAGGTCTAAATTACATATCTGGCCCATAAGCAGGCAATTACCGAGGTGCTAGCAGGGTTTTGAGCAACAGCACGGAGTGCGTGAGACTGCTGCTTACGATCAGGGCTCGCCGCAAAGCACTTGGCAATTTGCACCTCCATTTTTTATTCCTCAGCTCCCATTTTGCAATGGCACACCCTTGGTTAGATTCCCAAGCCTTGCATAAAACAGAATGATTTAGAAACTGGGGCCAAACGGTTCTCTGTGTCAGGGTTGGCGAGAGGAGTGAGGAAATGGGATGAGGGCTTGTGCCAGAGGCTCCGTCTGGGCGCAGAGGCTGGCTCGCTTGGCGCGACAGACACTGGCGTTATGTGGGCGCTTCCCAGGAACTAGGCTGGGTGCCCTTTGCCAGGCCAGACGGCTCGAAAGATGCGATGGGTGCACCCACGCGTGGCACACGAGTTTGTCATGGGAGAAGGAGAACGAGTGTGGTTACCAAGCCTGGAGCGTACAAGTCAAGAGGTGAGAACTGAGGAGGCTAAGTGTTTTACTCTGTCACCTCGCCTCCATCTTCTGCACCTTCTTTAATATCTAACATGCTTCCTCACCAGGCACACACACACACCATGCCAAGTGAATCTGTTGATTTGAATCTATCAGGAGGTGTTTAGGTCACCACGAGACTCCAGAACTGCTTGAATCGCATCAATTCCGTACATCAAAATTGAGCACCATTCTTCCAAAATATTTTCCCTCGTCTGGTATTTTATTGAGTGCTGTTGCTTCCACAGGTGTTCAATTAGGTTGAGATCTGCTGAGTTTCAAAGCCATAGGATCCCTGAAAACCCATTCAGGCCCACTGAGACCTTGTGCTCTGCGGATGGGGGTGGAGTCATCCTAGAAAAGACCATGCCCATCCTTCAGAATAGAAATGGTTCATCGTGGGGTGGAGATGATTATTCAGAAGAACTATTCACTGGAACACATGGCGGCAAAACATACCACCAAAAATTTTATTTTAAAAATAACCCCCCCCCCCCCCCCCCAACATAACAGCATAATCTCTTTAAAACATGAATTGTCAATGGCATGGGTTTTTTTATTTTCAGATCTTATCAAACCTTTGCTGTTATATTTTCCACATATACAAGAGAAAGCCAGACAGAGAACAATCAAAGATCCTTTTTGAAAGACCTGCTAATCTCAACACATCACAGCTGCAGTTAGAGAACTAAAATCCATCATCCGCCCCACCCGGAAAACCCTGGTTTAAGGTAAAGTAAAAGTAAAACCCTGATTTAGCGCAAGAACATTGCTAACACCTCAAGCTCCAGGCTGAGGAGAAGACATGTGACCCTGGAGCACAATACTTTTGCCTTGATCCCTCTGGCCTTGCCCAGACCTGTGCCCTAGAGTGACGTGACAAACTGGATTATCTCATGTCGACAAGAAGCTGATCCGAGCCTGGCTGCCCTCTCTATCATGTTTTTGGAGGGAATTTCTTCTACAGCGTGTCCCTCCCCCTCCTGACCTGAGCTCTAATCAGTCAGAGGGAGTCTTGCTGCTCCGCCCCGCTCACAGGTCGGCATTAGCCTAATCCTCTGCATGCGTAGCCCACGGCTGTGGAGCTCCATCAGAGAGACTGTCCTGTTTACTCTGCACATCTGAGTCAACAGAAGTAGCACCACATGCAGCTCTCAGCTCATTAAGGCATGGGATCGGTTTGTGTTTGACATTTACAAGTGTGCAGCTCTAAAACAGAGGCTTACAATTTGGCAGTAATGTGTTAATGTCCTTTGGGATTATGTTTTTGGTGAATTCTTGCCTAAATGGTGTGTTAATTACTTAATTACTGTAGCATTGATGAGATTAGTGATCATGAAGTACAGAATAAGACGTAAAGCGTAACTTGTTTAATCCTTAAGTATTTACGCCTTAGCTATTTGAGTGCACAGCTTTTACTCAACAACATAAACTTTGCAATGAAACCATTTGTAAATCAAAGATTTCCCAAAAATAAAGTGTGAAGATTGAAACTTTCCTTCACCCTCTTTTAGATCTTACAGTAGGACAGTGTTATCCCAGTGCTCACAGCTGTGACCTTTGATACCTTTCCATCTCCCGTGAACGTGATATAAACGCTGAAGGACAATGTCATTAACCTATCCTCAATAGACTGTTTAAAGTTTGGATGCACCAAATATGGCTGCTGTATATCTATCAGGACATCTTATTTCCTTCTTTTTATCTCTGAAATCTAAAAAAAAAATCTTTTTCCTAAGGTCCAAGCTGGAAGTCAAGGGCTGTGGGCATGTGACTATTTGTATCACTTATATCATTGTTCAAATGATATTTAGACAATGTGTATGTGTAACTCTAGTTTGCGTTTCAACACAAAATACAACAACTTTTTAAAGGCTTACTCATTCAAAACAAAATGTTACAGTTAAAGTATAAATGCATTTTAATTGAACTGAACTAACCTTCTCAGACATTGTCTACTGTTTTCTTACTCATTATCTAAGTTCTTAGTCATTAGTCTGGCTTGTATGAAGCTATTTCAGAGATTGACGTGTCTGGCTGGTGATGGAGTCACTGGATTTATCCTAAGAAAAAAAACAGCCAGTTGAGATCACCAAAACCGCAGGAACATGTTTCTGTCCTACTCCTCTGTTGTAAATTAAGTTCAATGTACTGGAGTTTCCTCTATGTGGTTGCACTTTAATCATTGTGTTGAACCTTAAAGAGACGATAGCTCCCTCTTGTGGTGCGTTTGGGTAAAACATTGTGATCACAGATCCATGCAAATCCATGCCAAATTCAATGATGTCAGGCACACAGAGGTTTTCTAAAGTATCTTCTTCTACTCTGAAATCTTCTTGCAGTTCTTCAATGTTATTGGTACAGCGTGCTGAACAATAGACACTGTCAAAAAGCAGCTTAGCGACAAACAAATGGATGTAGATTTAGATCCCTAATAAACAAGCTACATGTGATATTTTTTGAGGAAAAAAACTTTCCGTGATGGTATGAAGGAGAAACGTTAAGAGGAACCAGACTCAAAAGCAAATGTCTGAGAGATAGTGAGATTATAAATCATTATAGTATACAGGTGTGAGTGTGTTAAAAGGATGGCTAGTACACACCAAAATGTGGCACTGGGGTGCTACCACCAAAGGGGACATGTTTTGTACCTTCAGCGTATATCCATCCATCCATCCATTCTCTTCCGCTTTATCCGAGATCGGGTCGTGGGGCAGCAGCTTAAGCAAAGAGACCCAGACTTCCCTCTCCCCGGCCACTTCTTCTAGCTCTTCCGGGCGAATCCCAAGGCGTTCCCAGGCCAGCCGAGAGACATAGTCCCTCCAGCTTGTCCTGGGTCTTCCCCGGGGCCTCCTCCCAGTTAGACGTGCCCGGAACACCTCGGAATGTATAAATAAAATGGAAAACTTTAAAGTACCTAACTGGACATTAAGGATTATTAATCTAAAAGCTCTAAAAGCTAATGCTACTTAAATTAAAGACCCAGTAAAAGACGCAGTCTAAAGGTACAAAACATGCACCCTTGATGGTATCACCCTAGGAAAAAGAAAAAGTACAGATACCTTTATTTCTGAGAGTGTACGAGGAGATTGTGTATAAAGTCCTGGACAGTCTTTAGGATTGCAGCAGCAGCTCTTAGGTTCAAATCTGCAATATCCGGTCTGAGATTTGGGGATCCATGTGGTGTACCCTCACAAGAGGCTATTTTTAACTGTAGACTTGAATTATCACCAGTTTGGTTAGACGGACAAAATGGACATTTAAGTCATCAGCAACGTTAAAATCAGCTTGAATCTGAATCTGCGCGTTTACATTCCGTCTCCCACTTGTTTGAGGCTACACCATGGACAGTAAACTGGATGACATCTGTTAAAGATGAAAGATGATTGTCTCTTACTTTTCAACCTTATTGCTTTTTTTTTTTTTTTTTACACAGTTACCACCAGTTCGGTTTCTCATGCTGCAGGCACCAACAAAACCTGTCTCATGCAAACCTGTCCAAGTTACTGAGTGGCAGAACGCTATTCCGGATCATTCCGGCTCATGTAAACCCCTGAGTGTCACAGAAAGCTTAAAACTGTCATACATGTTATGACTATAATGTGAAAGGATCTTTGTGGTGGAAAATGATTACTCAATCACTTTTAAGGAGCCGTAAAAGGCGTTTTCTTTAGTGTCACTTGAAAAAAGTTCATAATTCATAGTCTTATGATGAAATACATACATACATATATGACAAGTTTGAAAAGAGCAAAGACAGGTTGATATGTTGCAGTTATACCTGCTTCATTAAAGTCGATAGGTAGCTTATTGACTTTACACCTTAAGCGTTCTTCAGCTGTCTGTCTGAGGAACCCTTAACGTTTTTGTGTAGATTTCTACAAGTGATCAATTAGAACCAAGTAGAACTGGTTTTGGAAGCTAAAAACCCTTCGATAATGAAATAAACCCTTAAGGAACCCTTGAAGAACCCGATTTGTTAGTACTGCAGCATTTCTTAAGTGGACTTTCCCGATTACTATTATGAAATAATGACTGAAGGAATGACTAATGTTTATGCACATAAAAATGGTTTAAGAATAAATGCTATGCCAGCTGCAGGTCTTTGGACCGTTTATGAGAAGTACTTCTCCAAATCCTGAAGTGTAGGAACAAAATGCTTGACTGACGTTAAGGGCTTTTGACCATGAAACCAAGCAGGACAACTCACGATCACCTTACACACTTGACCATGCTACCATGGAAATAAACTACCAGGTAAAAACAAGTCTCCATGTCATGCAACAATGCATGTAAGAGAGACGATATGGACTGTGGAGCACTGGAGGAGCTTGCAGCTAAAGTTCTCAGCATACTTCAGGTGGAGATGATGTACAGCTTGCTTCTAAGAACAAATAGTATGTACAAGACATAACCGCTGAACAAACCAGACATGCCCAGGCTGATTCATTTCAATATGGACGACTTTGAGACGCTGCAATCTCCTTTATGTAGTCAGGGAAATGATCATGAAGTTTTAACAGCGCCATCTGCAGTACTGGAGCACGTGTACAGTAACGGCTTACGTGAAACCACGGAAGGTTTGCAAGCTTGCCTAAATAAATAAAATACTGTATAATGACACCTCTGATTTGTCATTACATTTAATATGGAATATCCATGAAACAAGTCATGACTGATTGTTTTAGAAGCTGTGATGCTGTCGGAGCTGACCAATCAGAATCCAGAACTCAACAGCGTTGTAGTATAAATATTAAATGATGTCATGACGCTCCTCTCAGCCTCTTAGTAAGCTTTCTCAGAATCCTTTTGATGATAGCCTCTCTTTTATCTCCATGGATTATTCAATGGACTTATTTCATTTTTGGACTCTAGGCGGTCGAGATCTCAGTGTGCGTCTCATTTCCCGTCCTCTCCTCTCCTCACCCTTTCCTCATTTGTAGAGTATCTAAGTGTCATAAACGGAGCAGTCACGCTGTGTGTGCTATTCTGGAGGCCACGGAGAGCCTTTAATCCCTCAATACATATCCCATAAAGCCGTCTCATGTAGTGAGTGTGTGCGAGTGTGAGTGAGACCGAACCCGCAAACAAAAAAAGAGCGCTTTAGTGACGGTAAGCGGGCCTCCGTGGGCCTTCATCTCCACTCACAGTGCTGATTGCATAATCCATTAAAGAATTTCTTTTGTAGATTTTCATTATTTTCTTGTATTTTGCAGTGAAATGGGTTATGATCTTCTCTCACACACTCTCCATGATATAGACATGACATGTGACCAACGACAAAGGACCAAAACACACACGCTTATGTCTGAGAGCGTTATTAGGCCCTCAAATGAACAAAGAAAAGATCGTAGCCGTGGATCTCAGTTGAAGGTCTTGTTGAGTTTTTATTCAGTTGTGCATGAAGGCTCTGATTTACTAAAGAGTCATGCGTGTAAAATGACGTGCAAAAGCTGAAATGTCTCACAAAAATCGTCCAAGTGGATACACCAGTTGTGTCTACAGAGATTCGGGTCTTTCAGCACATCTCTTTGTTTTGTGTGTTTTCTGAAGGGAATATTTTATATGAAGCATTTCTACCTAGAAGGGTAAAATATGGGGCGGAGCATATGCAAATGTGTGTAAAGTTTTGGAAACGTGAATAAAACCAATTTCATGAATTATGTGCATCTCGCACCGATGAGAAAGATTCAGGAAATGATGGCTTTCTAATTCTGCAGTAACGTTGGCTTCATAAACCTGTTTTTTTTTTTTTTTTTTTAACTAAAGATTTTTTATCTTCAATGTTTTATTGATTTTTTTTTTTTTAACATCCTCCCACCTTTCTCAGAAGACAATAAAGACTTTGTTAGCAATATATAAAGTTAATTTTGTAAACCATCAGTAGAGAAGGAGAGAAGAAAATAAGGGGGGGGGGGGGGGCAGAAGAAAAGAAGGAAATTGCAATAGAATAGAAATAGAAACTTTTAGATTTTTTTTTAAATATAAAGATATATAAAGAGATGTTAAGCACATTATTTCTGCTTATCATTTAGTTTGTGTATTTGTGGTTGTGTATCACTGCTTTTTCTACATTTTTATGCATCAGTAAACATAGTCTAGTCTCCATTTCACTCTTTCAAACTTTGAAGACTAAGTACATGCAAAAACCTTATTTGCATGTTGTTCCCTCCCACTAATTTGCATATGATGTCATTACGGAATTATTCTTTGTAAACGACTCACAACACGCCCACTAACTGCATACACAATGCAGTATTTTTTCATTTGGCTCTGGTCTGGTAAAGCAGACAAACCAGGGGAATTCAACTACAGCATGTAATGGTCCAGTTATCTAAACTTCAATCCAGACAATGATCCAGATAAGTGACTAAAGGCGAATTCACACCAGAGCCGTTTGTCAAGCGTTTTTCAGTCAACCGTCTTTTGTTACAGATTGAAGTCCATTGGAATCAATGCAGCAGTTTAGACCGGTAGCGTTTTAGCGTGTTTTATACTTCAGTTCTATTTTTAGTGCATAACATGAGACAAAACTGAAAAAACTGCCTATTTTGTCACATTAAAGATTGCGTTTAAAGGCTAAAAATGCTTCTTGCGTCCTTTTCACGTGTGTCCTGTAGCTCTGGGTGAATTAGCCTAATGTGGGACATTTTAGGCTAACTTTTAGGCTAATTCATTCTATGATACATAATAATAAATGATTATAAGTCCCACATTATTACCCTGTCTGTTTGTAATGAACTGACAGGTTCAGCATTGTGACACAGTAATGTTGTGATAGCTAGCAAGTACAATGGAAAAGACATGCTAAACCGGTTAGCTTCTTACGCAGTATAGGCTACGTAAAGGTAAAGGATATAATGGACCAAAGTACTTGTATCGAAACACCGCTAATGTGCAGGCTGGTTCTTCCAGGCGACTTCGGTCACATCTGGCAGTTTTTGTGGCGTGCGAGTCTGCGATTGCATTCTCGAATCCTGTAAATCATGTTTCAGAAATGAGGCAGCGTAAATAGGCAAACACATACATTCACTTATGGATCGCTCGGTTATGTTTAATAATAAACTTAGTCGGTTCTATTTCCCACAATACATATACATTTATAAGGTGTGTAAAAATTCCACACTATGGATTGATGCATTGATCATATGGCGCATCAGTTGGTCATGTAAGTTTGATACTAAATCAAATACTATCATATTGTAGCATATATTCAATGATATCAAATATCAAATCTGATTGAATCATCAAATTTGATTGAAATACTAAATATTATAATCATAACGTGAGCTTTACACGCCTAGCATGAATGAATGGATGCAGTAACTGCGTCTCACAGCGCTGCACTAGCAACCTGAACATTCCCAGGTCAATGAACATGGTGTTACTTTGTCCTGAAGCTTCATATCTAGCCATTTGCAGTAAAGTAAAAATCATTCATGCCATTTTATCCAGATACAAACACCTGAGATGTGAACCTGAAGTTATAAATGCATAACTCTTGTTGCATTCATTTGTTTTTAAACATTCTGCTTTTTTTTGTCTTGTTAAAAATCTTCAATCATCAGATCAGAAAAGGTAAATAAACATTTTTATGTTTTTTTTTTTTTTTCAATCCATTTCTGGCTCTCTCTGTAGGTCTGATCAGATCTGATGAGCTTCCTTCAGGTAAATGATTTACATAAATGTACATGATATTTTTAACTGATTGGCCATAGCAGGAGATGTGCTAGTTCATGTTTGGAGACCCGGAGTCGCTGAAATACACATTTTCTTACACGGATCCACGGAAGGACATGGAAATTCTCCAAAACTTTCATGGAGTAATATAATTTAATTGGATTGACGTTGTTTTTCTTAGAGAAATGATTAATTGTTGGAAATGTAACCGTGAAGCTCGGCGATCGACTGAAGAAGTGCTTATGATGATATTCAAGTTAAGGGCCAGATTAAGCAAGTCAAGTGAAAGCTGAAGAAGCTCGGCTCCGGCCGTCGTGTGTAAGCGAGAAGCCGTGGATGAGTAAGGCTGAGCCACCCTGAGGGCCAGACAAAGAAAAAGCCACTCTGGTTAATGTGCCTCTCGAGTCAGGAGAAGAGCTCAGAGAGGCAGCAGCGTGGGGGTCCATCGAGCTAGCGAGCCATCGAGCCAGCGCACCATCACTCCGCCGGCCCCCTATTGTCCGAGTGGCAGGGTAGAGGAGCAGGAAAAGACGGCCTCCATTAGGACGGCTAGAAAAGAGCTTCACCGTGAGGCTCGGATGGCAGACCAGATGTGGTGATGGGTAAGATAGAGGACGGTGGACAAAAAAAAAATAAAAAAGGAGAAGAGTACACAGGGCAGTTTCAGTGTATTCAGAAAGAGCGAGGAGGGGGGAATCTTTTCTTTTCCCGCACCACTTCCTTTAAAGAGGGCTTTTCCGAATGCTGTCTTCTGTCCTCCCATAGCAACCTGTGTGGCAGCCGTGCACGTTTTTTTCTTCTTTAGCCTCCCTGGTAGGCCAACCTCCCCGTTCTGGCTAGTAGCTAAAGTTTCTGCTCCAGTAGGCACGGACAAGGCTACCATTAACTGCGGCCCTGTGTGAGGAGCACGTGGGACAAAAGGCGCAACACGGCATCCCAGCCCTCAGACAAGGCTGGAAACAAATGTTACAGGGCCTCGGCAGAATAGAATCATCCGGCCGATGTCACTGAATACATTTACCTACCTCAGAGCGCTTTCAGGCGCCTGCCTTTGTTTTACGCTGAGAAGAAGGGGAGGCGTGAATGACGGGGGGGCGGCGAACGATGAGAAAGAGCACGCATCTCCACAGTGACCATCCGAAATGTTTCAGATGACAAAAAAAATCCCTTCCACTCTCACGTCACTCTCAGGACACAAGAGCTGCCGTTTCTCTCAAACAAGCCCCCCCTTTTTTTTTTCTTTTTTTTTTTTAGAAATTTGTCTATTGTTTTGTCTCATCTTGTTGTTTTTACGACGTCCTGTCCTAACGTGAGCTTTACACTAATTACACGTTTTAAGAGGGAGTGTAAACTCTCAAAGCTGCTGTGAAGAGTTTGTACAAATCATTAAGACCCATGAAACCAGTTTTGTCAACATACTGATCAAATGTTATTGATGCGCCGTCGTTCTGGCAGCGTTTATAAGGCTAAAGAGTACCGGACTCATACAAAGAGTAAGACAGAACAAGGACGTGAGCCTTAATGAAGGAAGAAACGTGTGTTATGTCTTGTGCAGATCGGATTGTTTGTAACGAATTTGACGTGGATTAAGGTGGAATCAAATCAGCTGCTTGCATTCAGTGAGCAATTACTAAAAGGATAAAAATGCTAGAAGGAAGATTTCACAATACTAATAATATCACATAACGATTTATCTTGGTATTGATATTATATCGTTATTTCGCCCAGCTCTAACGTCAACTTACGCTTATAATTGCGTAATGAAGGCCCAGTGCAGGTCCCCTTAGTATAATGCAATGCCACATAATCCAATCAGATTTCTTTTGATTTCTGATCATGTGGGAAAGTCGTAATAAAGTAAAAGTCAAAACACAAATTAATGATCACCAATCCCTTGGAAATTCATTACTTTGTAGTTTCGACAATAAGAGATTTTTTTTTTTTGTTCTGGTAATCTGCACAATCCACTGGCTTTGATTCAGTCATCTTTTCACTGATATTCTAATCCATTTGCTCTTTGAGGCTTTGTAGAAGTCACAGTCTGCAGTCAGACGCACAATGACAACTTGCTGGTGTATGACATTAAAGGTTTTGGGAGCCACGCCATACTTGAATGGGTTGCTATTCTCACTTTTTTAGCCTGTGCAAGTGTGTGTGTTCAGCCTGGTTGTCATGGCGATTTTGTTTCCTCCTCCCACCATCACATGCATCCTTGCACCAATTTGAAGGATATGAATTCCAACAATATCCAAATAAATTCCAATTGTTAACTTAGAAAGAGGCCAGTTTGTTATATGCTGTATATATATATATATATATAGTTATTATTATTATTATATTTTGCTGATTGGTTAGAAGGTGTTGATTAATTTTCTATAACAGCAGCTCTGACAGCAGTGCAGGTTTGCAGTAATGAGCTTGTTCTATTACGTTATCGTTTCCATAGTAACAGCTCTTTCACAAGGATTTCCAGATGATCTACTGTACTGTACTTGATGCAAGACTAATAATAAATTAACAAAGAAAAGCACGTGTAATCGCTGATATGTGAAGTTTTCTGTAAAGAGTTGCTTATTTCAGATTTATGGAAGACGTCTTCAGTGTCCCAAAGAAATAAATGGGCAAAAGTGCAAAGACAAATAGAGACAAATGACAGAAATGTGACGAGCTGTATCTCCGTTGTAGCTAAAAGTATATTTCCCTTGGTTATATGGCTTCTAGCTTATAAGCTAGAATATTATTAATAATACTATGTATAGTATAATAACATTATAGCTAATGATGTGTCCCTAAACTATGTTTTATGTAGTTAGTGGACCTAAACCTTTTGGTAGCTCTAATCTTAGCAATCCTGCAGTGTTGTAGAAATATTATGGACAACAGATTTGAAATGTTTTGCTCACATAAATCTATATAAACTTAACAGTTATTATTTTTGTTTGTACGAACCCATGACATTTACTACTGGTAGCTGAATTTAAACTATCCTGACCCCGACCAGGCAGCTACTAAGGATGAATAAATGAATGCTGTAAATGTATCACAAATTAATGAACCTGGTATTTCTTTGTCCTAAAAGCTTCATATCTGACAGCTCACTGTATGAAAGTAAAAACATCATGTGACTTTTCTGCTGCATACAAACCTTTATTCTCAACCCAATGTCCTATAAAAACACGAGCTTTTAATATTTTTTTTATATCTGGTTTATTTTGGATAATATCCATATTCAGTTTGATCCGTAATCTCTCTATATATTGATAGGGTTTAAAAGGACTAAAGTGTTCTACTCGTCTCCTACAAGCTACAATCAAAAGAACTTTTCAGTCAAAAGACTGTCACCAAACTGGTGTCCACAATATTAATGGGACGAGACATGTAAGCATAATTAGGCATAATTAACATGCTAAATGAGACGTCTTTTATGCTTTTGGCACCTGCATTGTAGCTGCACGCTGCCTAACTAGATTAGGTTGTAGATTTTTCCAGTTTTCCCAACGCACATTAAAGCTGTGTTTGACGTATCTGAAAAGGACCGACTTGTCACCGTGTCAACAAAAGAAAGACAGAGCCCGGCCTGGTGTACTGAGAAAAGGGACAGAGCCTCAAACAGACGGCGTCCTGTCCACCCTCAATGGGCTTGTGTCACTTCTGACAAATTGGGCCCTTTAGCCAGACTACCTGTGTGGGTTCTGAATTTAGTCCCTAACTGACTTCATGTCCATAAACCCCCACCTTTTGGATTTTTTTTTAGTTTTCTTTGGGTTAGCCTCTCTGCTCTTTTCTGTCTCTTTCTGACGTCGCTCTGTCTCAAGTGGGCTGGACGTATCCTGGGAACCTGGCAAGCGGCTCTGCGGCGCGCCGAAGTCGGCTTGTGAATTAGCTCTTATTAGTCTGCAGCCCGACATCCAGACCAGCAGCGACTTGTCAGAGGAGCCGCGGCTGACAAAGAGAGCTCTCTTAACAAGCCAAATAACACAGGAAGGAAGGTTTGCCAAGCAAGAGGAGTTAAGTGCACCCTCTCACAAACACAAACACTTTGTATTAATATCCTTGTGAGATCATTCCATTGCATAATCATTAATTAGGCTAATTACTGGGACTAGAACTTTAAACTCAGAAAACCTGTTTAATAAATTGTATGTAAAAAGAAAATTTTTCCTCACAAGGTTAAAAATGATCAGATATTCCTGTCTGACCCATAAACTGTATCTTATTCAGATTCACTTCTGTAAAAATGACACTGCACATCAGGATTCATTACAGCTAATATGTGAGTTATAAACAAGAATGTGATTTCATTTAAAATTCAGTTCTTATGTGGGAATTTGGAGATTTTGCTACAAGAATCCAAAAAGGCGTTCACAGATTTCAGGTGTGAATAAATTTTACAAGTAGAAGCAAAGACAGTCAATTAGTCCAAGACTCTAAATAAAGAGCAAAAATATGAAGTTCTCAGATGCTCTCGCCAAACCCACGTGCCTCTGTGCAGGCATTAAATTATGACACACATAGGAAACAAAATTTCAGAAAACTTTGTATCAGGATTATTAGGAAAATGTCTGTGTATTGTAAACTGTAAGAAAATGTCTTTCCCCCCATTTTTTAAGTAAATGGAGAAATCCTGCCTGTTGGTTGATGACGGGGAATTTACAGCATCCACCAGTACACAGACATGAGACTATATTAAACTTTCTCAGAAGACTATAAATTACCTAAAATAAATTGCATACAGCCACAGAGAACGCTGAATTACTGTGTAACCGGCCTTTAATGTTTACGGTTGGTGAGTTAGTTAGCTGGCAGACATACGCAAAACTATTCATAAGTAAGACCTTTATGCATTTATGAAGTTGGAAAAAGCAGGGTTAATTAATTTCCACAGCCAAAACGCTAAGTAATGGCTAAATGGCTAAGTACAACCCAATGGAGAACCAATCTGTCCTGTGTTTTTACGGCTAATTTCCATGGGTAAAAGTACAAAAAAAAAACCAAACAAACAAAAAAAAAACTTACAGCTCATTTAGAGAGTTACCCTTTTAGAAAAATGGTTCCTCAACAGTTCTTGGAACAGTTAAGAGTCATTAGCTTCATATAGGGGCTGTATTTGAATAAGCAAATTATTTGTTCTAAGGTTCTACATAGAACCACTTTAAGGGTTTCCCGTGTGAAACAAATGGAATACCTGAATAACCTCTAGGGTTCTAGGATACTTAATAGACTGTTCTACATTTTAGAAAAGGGTTCAATCTAGAACTCTACAAGGTACAAGTACAAGTGTACAAGTTTGTATCTTCGGGAAAACCTTGACAGGTTCTATATAGAACCTTACAACCAAGGATTTCCCTGTCTAAGACACTTCCAAATAGAGCTCATTTAGAAAGCTGCACTTTCTACGGTTCTTGGAATATTTAAGAGTTCATAGCTTCTATAGTGGTTCTATTCGGCACATTCTTTAATAGGGGTTGTAGGATCCTACATAGAAGCTTTAATGTTTACCAAAATGAAGATCCTTTAGGGTTCTACATACCACTGTTAAGAGTGTAGAGCTGTTCAAAATACAAGGTTAGATCCCTCTGGCTAACCATTAAAGGTTCTGCATAGAACACTGCAACAAAGGGTTTCCCTTTAAGAAATGGCCCCTAATAGAACCCCTTTATAAATTGTTGACTATCTAATAAACCCTTGAGGAACCCTTCTTTTCTCTAAAAGTGTACCTGGGAAAAGGGTCTTGAACTTCAGTAAATGACAGAGCAGTGAAATCTAGACAACTTTCCCTCTCACACAACCTCATTATTCACTCTACCACCTCCAACTTCCTGTCCTCCCTCCACACAGCATCCTGGACCAGAGCCACATGTGGTTCACAACAACAACCTGAAGCAGCAGTTGAGGTATTCAAGATTGGTGATTTGTTTGCTTTTAAGTCCTTTTCCCAGCAGTTCATTAACACAAGAGAATAAGAGGAGCCTGAAAGCAGCCAGAGTCCACCTTCATTCCTGAATGATGCTGCCACTGCACAGGAGGCCAGAGTTTCATTTCAGATGACTCACTCGCTCATAAAGCACGGTACCCGGCAGGGGATATGATTCCTCCTCCACAGGGCAGAAATGATGTCACTGCACACAATCCATTCGTCTCCAAGCTTTGCTAATTCTTACTTTACTGCAGGCTGTGTGAGATTAGCCTGACTTGCTAGCTGGTTTTGCCAGTCAGGATAGAATCGGTATAAAATTGTTGATAGCTGTTATGTTGCTAGGTATATATTATCTCAGATTCTAGTGTCCAATAATTTTTTGGATGAGCTTGAGCTTAGGTTTCAGGTATCAGTTGATTCAAGTGGCTTTGTGTTTACAGCCAGATAGGCTGGCCAGGGCAGAGTGCCAGGGTAGGCCAGTGTAGACTTTGTTTCAGTGGGAATCCCGGGTCGGGGGAAAATACTAATAGAAACGAAGTGTTGTGGCATGGCAACTCAAAACCAGTAATTTCTTAAAATAGGGTTCTATGAACCTTTTCAAGTCTAGTCTCATCTTCAGTAGCTGATTTATCCTGGTCACGGTCTCAGGGTATCTGGAACCCATCCAAGGAACACTAGCAGAGAGTCAGGAACACATCCTAGATGGAACACTTGTCCATCCTAGGGCAGTTCCTGGAAGTGTGGTGATCTAATCAGATTACGTCTGTCAAGAGTCTGGAGCTGGAGAAAGCTTGTGAAAGACAGAAGCTCTGTGAATGACAGATGGCATGGAATTCCACAGAGCAAACAGGTTGTCCTGATCACACTCGGCAGTGAGATCCTTCACAGCTCTGACACTCTTCGTCTCCACCACCTGCATCACATTAGCAGATCTCTGTCTTCACACCACGTGCTGAACAGAGGGCTGCCTTCCATCAGCAAACATATAGGTTCACTGATTTCCATCTGTTCTACCAGCTGGAGCATGAGGGCAGCAAGGCTATGCATGGCGAGGGTGAAACGTGTGCTAGAAGACCTTCAAACCACACTCTTGAGGGAAAAGTGTTCATTAAGCGTTCTTTGAAGCTTTTCTGAAAGTGAAGGACTGTTTGGTTTAAAGGGGCAAACTGAAAGGTCCTTTCAGTTTGTTTAGAGTTTTTCTCTGAAGGTAGCAAAAATGGTTTCTCAAAAATGGATGATTAACGTCTCTATACTATTAAAGGCGAAAATTTAAGGTTAAGGTTCTGTGTTTTCCCTAACTGCTTTAGATAGCACAGAGACCCTAATTTTTTGAAGGACCTCTTTTTTTCTAAGAGTGTACCTTTCGAGTCTTGAATATTTGAGCAGTGTCGCAAACTGTCTACTATTTTGACACGCCACTTAGCATAATTTTATGGGTCAAAAACCAAGAGTCAGTGAACTGTCAAATGTGAAGTTGAACTTCTTTAGGTAGCTCAGAGCTCTTAAATCTACAAAGAATCCTCGTGAAACTGCCTTTGTTTTTCAAGATGGGGCTGTTGAATCCTTGGGTTGCATCCCAAACTGGATACTCATGTTCTTAAGTGTGAAAGTCCATCACTCCTTCGCTTAAGACTATGGAAATGGAAAAGAATGCAGCACAACCCATCTTAAGTTATCCTCTTCTATAAGTAGCACCCAGTACCATTTTTCAAATCTCAGAATCTTATATTTTACAGCTTTAAGTTCCACTTAGAACCTCTTTAAGAAGCTCAGAGCTCTTAAGCTCCTGAAAGAATCCAAGAAGGATCTTCTCTTGTGTTTCTTTTGAGTCTAAAATACTTGGGTTTTGTCTCAAACTGTAACTGGATACTACCATATCTCATTCATTCATCTTCAGTAACCACATTCAGGGTCAGGGTGCTGGGTGAAAGGCAAGAGAACCCCCAACCCTCTCTTCATGTTGTTTCACAGTTCCAGAGATGCTTTTCTGCTCAACACAGCCGTAAAGAGCACAATAATGTCTGCCTGAACCAGTCTCTCCATTCTCCTCTGACCTCTCTCAGTAACAAGGTGTTTCCAGCCACAGAACTGATGCTCATTGGATGAATTTTGTTTTTCAGACCATTCTGTGTCAAATCTAGACCACTTTGTGAAAATCAGCAGTTTGAAGTGCTCAAAGAAGCCGCAGCATTTACTTGCAACACTCAAATTCACAGAAATCCCATTTTTTCTCCCATTCTAATGTTTGAAGTGAACATTAACTGAAGCTCTTGACCTGTATCTGCATGATTTTATTCATTGCATTGCTGCTACATAATCGGCAGATTGGATGACTGCTTGAATGAGCAGGTGTACGTGTTCCTAAAAAAGTGGCTGGTGAATTGACAAAGATTTTCAAGGATGTATTGAGGAGTCGTGGTGTGTGTTGCGATGTCTAAATGCTGATCAGGTGCAGATGGTGGCTGGAGAGGCCTGAATGAGTGCAGAAAAGATCTCCACAAACATCATTGTGCTGTTGAGTTCAGTGGGAAAATGGCCAGCACGGGCATCCTGCCAAATTAGGCTCTAACAGTGGGGAGTGCACATTCTCGCCTTTCATTCCTCTGCCTTCTCGTCTTGACCGTTCGGCCCCATGGGGCCTTTTGTCACTGGTCAGAATCGTGCACAATAAGAACCGACCGAGGTGCCCAGGAACCACAGGAGAGCAGCGAGGGTGATGGAAGTAAGTGCTGCGGCTTCTCAGTGGGGCTGTTGACACGTAGCTGTGACCCTGGCCTGAGGCTCAGGAGGTCAGCACTGCTCTGTTCAGAGAGGAGAAAGGAAAGATCGGTGCACACTCGCTTGTGCACTGACCACCCAGGGGATGATGGGTCATTTGGGCTACAGATGTGCCATATTCATATTAATGCCATAGAGCTTAAGAAGAGAACATGTGCTATGTAATAATCCAAAAAAAAGATACTTTGAAGCTGCACAAATATATTCAAATGATCATGCAAAACATGATTCCACGATAATATGACCCTGATCCTGGTTCTTCACTAGCATGGATTAATAAAATAATGAGTTCATACCTTTGAGCACCACAAGCTTCTGGGTTCTGCAAGACGTTATACTGGGGAAAACATGAGCCCAATTTACGCATGAGGGCATACGGATATTTTTCAATCTTATGAACTTTTCAGCAAAATCTGTTTTTGATTTTAATAATATTTGAATTTAGGTTACTGATGAATTCTCCATTCTGATTGGTCGGAAGGTGTTGATTAATTTGTTATAACAGCAGATCTTGCTCTAATACATAGTTTCTATGGTAACAGCCCGTTCACAGGGACTCGTGCAACAGATGCTCCGCACAACAGATTAAAAATGTAAGTAATTGTTGATACAGAGACGTTTCCTCTGAGGAGATGTTTATTTAACATTTATGGAAGGAGTCTCCAGTGTCAGCGCTTTGTAACAATCAGAGGTAAAGCTGTACGTTTTTCGGTAAGCAACCTGCATTTTTCTGATTTATTAACTTCAAGAGAGAAAAATAAGTTGAGGGAAAGGCTGTTTATAGCTGCTATAATATAAACGAGAACAGGAACTAACTTGAGCTAACATGATGTTCCACAACACTGGAGGTCACTCTGACTAATCTAGATGTGGCTGCAGCTTTTCTCCTCGTTTCACTCCTTTCCCTGATGATTAATCAAACCCGTGTCTTTTTGAGATGAATGACCTCCTTCCTGTTTATCTGAGCCCAGCGTTCTCATCCCCTCAGCACGGGGCTGATAAGGTTCCTGACACGAGAAACCTGTCCTTCTCCATAATCAGCTCTGGTGTCCTGCTGAAGAAGGGCTGTGTGATAAGAGTACAGAGGGCAGCTGATTGCCTTTAACCTCCCCATCAATCCTTCTCTCATCCATCCTTTCTGACAGTGTGTGTGACTGCTCGCAAACGTTTGAGGAAGCCCTGCTGGAGATACAGGCCTTATCACCACCCAGCCAAGCTGCCATCTCGTACTCATCCATCCATCAGCTGCTCAACGGCCTGGAAGAGCGCCTCTCTTTTATTTCTCTCATTCACTGGTTTGTCCTGCCTTTCTCCCTCACACACCCCTACACACACCTGGATCTATCTACTGATATTTTCTGTATCAGAATTCTTCATTTTTCAAAGTTCCTACAACTTGGAAGCAAGAAATAATTAATATTGAGGAAGAAAAAAAGAAAGAAATGTTAGAATTTTTATTGGGAAGGCACTGTTACCGTAGTTGTGTGTATGAAGTCCACTAGAAAGCGTAGGGTCCCTAGAGAGGGAGCATGCAGAAGTAAAGTCTAGAGATCTATATGACTTTCAGCTCCTCTGAGTTTTTTTGCTAAAACACTGAGCTAATTAACACAGAATAACACACTGAGCTGCTGATCTGCCTCAGATTAATGGCCAAGCGTGAGTTTCACTCCATGAGGCCATTTATCAGACTGCACATGTAGGTCAGTTCAGCAGCAAACACACACTCGAACACACACTCGGGTCGTCCTAAACTACGGAGTCCGGCTGGATTTAATTGCCACTCTGTGTTTGTGACCTGAAAAAGCAGTTTAATGATCGCTGCTGATCAGTGAGACCGAGAAATCCACACTGCTGTAACACGGTTCGATCTGATCTGAGAACAGCAGCTGCAACATTTTTAGTTTTAGAAATATCAATACTAATCACATAGGGTTTAGCTCATTTCAGCTTTTACTAGGAAGGACGGAAGGAAGGACAGAAGGAAGGAAAAGGAAATCGAGAGAGAATAAGAGGGCGCACTGAAGGAAGAAAGGAAGGAAGGAAAATGAAGTCAAGAGAGAGAGAACGAAATAACGTTGAAGAAAAGAAGCAAGAAGGAAGGAAAATTGTTAAATAATGAGAAAGAAAGAAAGAAAGAAATTTCATTTTGTCCTTATTTTTTAAAAGACATTTTGTTTTTTATGCATTCAACACATTATCAGAAATAAAATATGGATTGAAAATGACATGTAGATGAGTTCATATATATATGTGTGTGTGTGTGAGTGTGTGTGTTAACAGTGAACATGTGATGAAATGATCAGACAGTTTAACCAGAGTGACGGAGTTTGCGAGTCCTCAGAGAAAAGAGGCTAACCGCATTAGCAGCACTTGTTCGCTCACTTGGCCTCGACATTTATTAGCGCTAATTGAGCGCTGCGTCAACAACCTGAGTCTCTCTGGTGATAACAAACTCCTGACTGCTACAACACAACGGTCAAACTGAGCAACACAGCATCCGAGTGGGTCAGAGATATACAATTCAATGAAATTTATAGAGAGTTTTGTTTACACAGTAAACAAAGCAGCGTTACAGAACTCTGGAGGCAGATGTTCAGGTTAGCAGATTTCACTGGTGTTCTGAGAACATTTGTACACGACATTAAAAAGAGATTCAAAAGATTCAGTATCTTTAGCGTGTTCAGTGTCTGCAGCCTCAGTCGGCGTGTTCAGTGATGAACCTTTACCTCTCTGCCTCTGGAAGTCTAATTTCTAAGCCCTGATGTAGAGGATAACATTTCAAAGCTGTGGTCAGTCTGACCTTTACACTTCTCATATATTCAGCGTGTGTCCTGTGTCTGAGTCCTGGACAAAGCACACAGAGCTCAGACTTCTGAGCTGATTAGAGTCCTCTGTACCGCCCCGCGTTAATACCCCCCCAACACCCCAACACTCACCACGCACTGGGCTTCTCGGGGGGCCAAGGTCACCGTCCAGCATGACCCCGGCCAACTCCGGCCATGTTTGGACACGTCCGAGCACAAAGCAGCACCGACGCTAATCCATCAGATTAGCATACGGGACAGCACAGAGGAGGGCCGAGGGCTCCGGACCACTGTGTCCAGCGTTGGCATGGAGACGGGCGCATTGTCCATGCAGGGACACACCGTCCCGCTGTTATGTCAGGGATGAACCGCGTTCTGCTGCTGCTTAATCTGGATTCAGTCTTCATCCTCACAGCTATATGATCTGCTTTCATCTCTCACAGAAGAGAACAGAGTTTAACATCTTCTACCACACACACACACACACACACAGAAACTGTTCAAAAGGTGTTGATTAGTCCGCAGCTCTGACCGTAGTTCCAGCAGTAACTCGCGTCACAGCTCACGTGCAGATCTCGTTCTGATACCTTATCGTTTCCGTAGTAACCGCTCGTACACAGGGACGTGAAACAGATTAACGAAATTTGGTGAATATGGTGAAGGTTCCTGTAAGATGTGTGTTTAACATGTATGGAAGGAGTCTCCAGTGTCAGTGATTTGAGTCTTCCGCTTCGTTGGTTCTCTTCCACACGCTTCTTTTGTTTTATTTTTGCTCTTTTGTTTAACTTCAAGAGACAGAAAATGAGAGGCTGGTGAGAGAATGAACGTTTACAGCTGCTATAACTTTAGCAAGAACAGGAACTATGTTGTTTCACAGATTTCCAACAACATTAAATGTAACTATGAATGGATAAAAACTACAAGGTGGAAAGAAAGAAAGAAAGAAAAGGTAAGAATGGAAAGGGGAAGCGCTCAAGACAGACAGACAGACAGACAGACAGATAGATGGATATATAGACAGATGAGAGAACAGGAACTAACTTGATTTGTGGATGTTCTACAACATTAACTGTAACTATAAATGGATAAAAGCTTCCCTGTAGATTCTTTACCAGTGAAAGCGTTGTAGTGATCGGCAGCCTGCTGTAGTGTGAGAGGGATACAGCCCCCTGACTACAGCAGTCCTTTATTCCTTACTTAAAGTAATTCATGGTTTATTAATGATATTAATGTAAATCATTAGCAATAACTGTAATGAAGTGGATCAGCGGCGTTGCATTATTAATAGGTTACAGTGATGAAGCTGCAAATCCACAGAAGACGGAGCTGGTTTTATTCGCCCAGAGCGTTTTAAAGAAATGATTATTACTAGCAAGTGAAGGTTGATGACGGACCACCAACCTCGCTGTCCTCCTGAGTCCTGAGCCAGTCGTCCACCAGCTCATTTCCTGTCAGGCGGTGTGCGTGTGTGTGTGTGTGTGTGTAGTGGGGGTAGAACGGGTCAGGCGGTGTCTCGCTCTGATGATCCTGTGTGTTCTCATTCAGCAGCGAGGTCGTGTGTCAGGGGTGAGAGTTCACGCCGGAGGGTGTGCAGGGGTTACGGTGGCCTCGGGCAGGTAGACTCCTAATTGGCCCACGGAGAATTTTTCTGCTTTTGGCAGGCTGGTTGAGGAACAGGCTCGCACAGGCTCTCAGTGAACGGGTGAGAAATATCATCGGGTTAAACCTTATCATCGGGTTAAATCATCTGCATATAACCTGTACATCCCCTCATGTTTGAAGGAAAATCTAAAACCGCCAGAGATAATTGAGACGTCCAGAGGAACATCCTGATGAGTTCAGGGTTGTATAACACAATAAAGAGTCTTCATCCAACAAAACATTACCATATAAGGGCATGGGTTAAATTAAAGAGTGGCGCTGGTGCTCGAATTTAAAAACCGCACCATGTTTCCCTTCAGTCAAGCGAACGCTAACTGCTGGTTTATACTCTACATCTCAGTAAGGAGTAATCCAGTTTGTGTTGCGCTGTTTATGGGAGACAATCATCACCGGGTTGGTGGGATGGAGTGGAGTTACTGTCATGACTCATAATTGATTATTTTATGCCTCTTATATGACAGCAATTTGATGAAAATACATTGAAGGATGACAGTGTACTTTTTATCCTTTTATAGTTTCATTTAATGTTGTGGAAGGAAGGAAGGAAGATTGATTTAAGGACGGGAGGAAGGGAAGGGGAAGCTACAAGAAAGACGGAGCGACAGAAAAAGTTGAACGTTGGTCCTGAAGAAAATTCATCGGCACCTGACCAATCAGATCTGAGAACTGTACAGCACTGTGCTATGAAGTGTGTTAAAATGTGTTCATTTTACATGGATGTTTTATAAAATAATATTTATTTGAAAAATAAATAAATGTAAAAAATATTTTGATGTCGTTTTCATCCCCAAACTGAAACTTGTTAGGGACTGTTCAAGAAGTAAAAGTGGAACACGGCAATATTTTAATATTTTTTGATAATGACTGGTTAAACTGAGGTTTATATAACACTGTTCATCTAAACAGTAAGGCAGAAGCTCTAACATTCCTACAGCTCCTACACACACACACACACACACACACACACACACACACACACACACACACACACACACACACACACACACAC
>JAQQZR010000036.1:1845877-1858118 GCA_030068235.1 Notoglanidium macrostoma | reverse complement strand
CCAAGATGCTGGGATTGGCTCCAGCTTCCCCGCCACCCAGACGGATAAAGCGCTATAGATAATGGATGGATGGATTCGCTTTCAGAAAACGTGCACGATAACGGACGAAATGAACGCAAAGTACGACTCCGTCCGTACCTGCAATTAAAGTTGAGCACAAATGAGCCAGAAGCCGAGTACAGATACAGATACGGATAGTTGGAGCAGTAATCAGATCCAGATCCAGGTACAGATAGTTTAACCGCATTAAACCCTGCAAGATGTTCAAACTTCTGACGTTTGAGTTTACAAACTTTAAACTATTAAGGCAACTTGAAACTTGTTCTTAGCTCTGCTCATTTATTAATCATTACAGTGCACAATAAATGACTTTTTTTGTGTAAACTTTTGTTTATTACAGAGGGTAAATAATAAAGTTTTAATGACTTGTAGTACTCCAGGTCGTGACAGTGTGCACGTACTCACACACACACACACACACACACACACACCTCGTTTGTGTACCCACCCTACGTAATTACAGCTTTTTTCCATCCTATACAGAGTAAGACATGTATTATTTACTTTAAGACGTCTGTTTAAGTGTATTTGAGTTAGTCTGGAACACAACCAACCTTTTAATCCCACCCTGGTGCAGTTTACACACTGCACTTTACATTTACTTTACATTTCCAGAGCCCTCAAAAGTATACACGGGTTGGAGGGAAAGAAAGGAGACAATGAAACCAGAGATTATGCTGTAGAAATATTCAATATTTGACTAAATATTGAACATTTCTACAGCAGATTTCTGTTTCCTGCCCTCTGAGGAGGAGAGAAAGCAGGCGGGGTGAAACTGCACACGTGGAAGCCAGGCCAGCGAGTGATTGACAGGCCACGTAGCCAATCAGAGACAAGATGAGTGACGTCACTAGGATGAGTGAGCCAATCGCTGGTTTTATGGGCGGTTTGATTAAAAATGTATATAACGGGTTAAAAAAACTAAGGAAAAAGAGAGTCTATGAGATTCAGCTGGGAGAAGAGAGCAGGTAGAGACGGAAAGCTGGACAGCGAGTGATGATGAGGATGAAGAAGATCGTGTTTGTGATGTTTTAACAGTTTTCTTATCAAAGCGAGGAGGAAAAGGCGAGAAATCTGAAGTCTGACTTCATCCTGATAATAAACACTCTTTCTTTCTCTCTCTCTCTTCTCCAGGCTGTAAGGTAAGTGGGGAAAAAAGGAATTAGTGTTTGTCTCATTTATAACTTGTTAAAATATTCATGAATTGGATATAATTAAAGAGCTGAAACCATATCTTGTGGTTAGACATAATTATTGTATATAAAAAAAAGAAAGAAAAAAGTCTATAGGCTGTTATTTATTTGATGAATTTTGCATTATTGAGTACAAAAACATTTTTGAGTTCCAAACATTACTTTTCCAAAAAAAAAAAAAAAAAAAGTTTGTAAGTCAGTAAAGAGACATCAAAACGACATTCCAGACTCAAAAAATCATAATGAAGGCTTATTGCTGCAAAAAAAAAAAAGAAAAAAAAAAAAAAGAACGTGACAGTCCTTATAAAACTGCACACACAACCTGGAACTGGTGTTTAAGGAAAAAAGCAAAGCGTCATCACACCAAAACATTGACTTTACTTCTGTTTACTACACGTTGTAGTATTTTCCTTTTAACTAGAAAGATCTTCTGAAGTCATTGCTTTGCGAGACTTTTCCACAAGTACCTCGCGTAACCGTTCCATATTTTGTGCTGTGGAACTGACACGGACTTCGTTACTATTTCACGTCACGAATCGAAACGAAATCGACGTTATATTGAAACACGAGGAAACCTCGACATATGTTGCGAAAATTGTGTAAGCAATAAAACACCGCAGGGTCGTGCTGGGATAGGAAAATAATCCACGATGAGGTTGCCAGATTTCTTTCCTATAATTAAGTAATGTGCAAAGTGATTATTTTTCCTGTAACAGCACATCCTGGAGTGTCTTATTCCTCTTGGACCACAGCGGCTTGCCGGTAAACAACACATCGTACTGTTTATCTGGGCATAGTTACATTGAATGTTGTGGAACGTTCTTGAAATAAGTTCTCAGTTATGTTGTAGAAGTTATAAACACTCGCCCTGTTACCAGAATAAGTATGCATAAGTGTTCAGGCCTGTTGCTTTGAAACCTCTAGTGCCATCAGAAGTCACATAATGAGCTGAATGGAGTTGATCACACGTTGCTATAGGTGACTTTTTTTTTTTAACGCCATACATTATGGACAAACAGCGCACCGTGTTATGCATGGCTTGTGACTTTCTGCAGCCTTTATGTTCCCTGGTTTATTTGTAAAGTCTCCACGTACAGACCCATCAGATACCGTGTCTCTATTTTACTTGCTATCTTTATAGCGTCTGAGATGATCTAGTACAACGTCACTGCTCATCTACACCCTCCTCTTCATATAAAGGACAGGGTGAATATTTATCAGGCGGTGATTATAAATAAACACCACAATGGGAGCCAATCAGACGGCCGGCCTGCTCTCCACTGAAGGGCTCTCGGGAGTCATCAGGTCTCCATGGCGATGGATGGAGAGGTAGAGGTCCTACTGAAAACAGACTCCGAGAGGGAGGTTCTCAGGTTTCCCACATCTTACAGCTGATATCTAAGGCCCTAGTTTGCAAATAATGCATCAGTAATGTTTGGTCGGGATTTGTTGTTGCTGGTCTTAGAATGCGAGCACAGATATATCAAGATATTCAGTTGGCTGACGATACGAATGTTCATATCGTGAACATATCGTATTTGTTTTTTGTTTTTTTTTCAGTTAACTTTTGACTGAATTGTGCAAGAAACTGTGCAGCCACTGAACAGCGCAATACTGCCGCTTGCGCTCCAGCCACGCCGTACACGTATACCTTTACATCCCTTATTTATGACTTTCAGTCTTTTCTTAACTTCTAAGTTTCTATTGAAATGGTCCTCAGTTTTAAACTGCGTAGAGCTCCAGTGCTGAGAGACGTCCACATATCACATATAACAATATATATATATATAATACATCACAAATAAAACCGTACTGAACCTGCATAAGGCATAAGGATGAGACAAAGTCTTACCAAAACTGTTCTTATGGATTTATACACAGCTTTATACACTGCCTGGAGCAATACAGTAGAAAGTAGTTCATATTTTTGTTGTTGTTGTTGTTGTTGTTGTTTCTACGCACCATAAGAGCCATATGACAACACATCGTACCTAAAAAGCTCCGTCTCAGAGAGAATGAATTCTAAACCTTTGAAGGAACGATGCGCGCGTTGTTTTATTGACAACGACTGTCTTCCGACTTAGATTTTATGTGTTTAAGTCTGTTTTATAGCCGCACGCATGCTTTCTGTGCCTCATATAGTCCTTACAATGAAAACCAGATGAAACCAGAAAATATGATAAAGTGCTATTTCTGTTCTTTCTATCTTATCTTTACCTTTCTTAGTTTCTTTGTGCGCATGAAAACATTTCAACATTCAACACCAAACACACACACACACACACCCTTCTCTTTTCCTCTGCCTTTAATTTCCCTTCACTTTACTCCCTCATTGACATTACTTCACCTAGTTGCTTTCAAATGTAGAAAAATAGCACCCCAGTAGTATTTTGTGTGTTTGTTTGTTTGTTTGTTTACTGTTCCCTGCGCTATTCTCCACCCTTCGTCCGTATTTAACTCCTGTTATGGTTGTTGATGTGTATATACTTGTTTCATGACCTTTTCGTAATTGCATTTTAAAGTCAGTAAAATTCTATTCATTTCTATTTTGCCCTCTGTCCGAGTGAGAGTCTGCAGCGAGACTTGAGACTTGCTGTTCACCAGCAAAGATCTCTGTCCAATTTAAACAGAGCTTGGGAAATTTAGCTAAGAAAAATTAGCAGCCAGATGTGGTATTGACCCAAGGGGGTGAATATTTATGCAACCATTTGTCTGTTTGTTTTAATTAACCTTTGTTGTGCGACAAAAGATACTTAAAAATGGGTAAAAACATAATTACGATAAAATGTGGACATGTTCAAGGGGGGTGAATATTTATGCAAAAAGTATTTCCTTGGTGTTTCAGGTGGCTGTGAGTCATCATGGGGAATTTTAAAGGCCACGCGCTTCCTGGCAGCTTCTTTCTGATCAGCGGTGTGTGGTGGACGGTGAAGTACTCGCTGTGGTACGCCACCCGCAGGAACAAGAGCGCCGGTGCAGCGAGGCTCACCACACGAGCCACACAGCACCGCCTCGAAATCATCGAAGGAGCCACCATGCTCTGCTTCTCTGTTATCGGTTGGTTCCGCTCCGAGAATCCGCCGAGGCGTGTTACAGGAATTGTAGTTGCTTATTTTCCTACAATTACAATTTATTTACTCAACATTCTTTTTATCATGCTGGTTTTTTTTGGTTTGGCCGTAGCAGAGGCACGTGATAAACTGACACGTGACACATTTATGCGTGTTTGTTCAGAAAAGAGTTCAGTAATAAGTGTAACATGGTATCCGTCATATTTAATGCGTTTACAGGGCTGTTCATAATAACAGAGGTAAAATTGTTAGCATTAAACGGGATGACGGCGCATGATACGAAGCAGCAGACGGTTTTCTGTCCTACACTGTGACAGCCCTAGTTTCTTGCAACATTTCCTGCATGAACAAAGAATATAAAGTTAAAGGAACGTGATTTCTTTGCATGACATTTCATTAAAAAAATTTCATTTTTATTTTTTGGGAATGAAATTTTTTGATGAAACCTGGCCACTGGTGTATCTGAGAATATTTGGACTTTCAGTACCGATTTATAAAAGCACAGCGCGGCAAACTGAGTTCGGACTGGGACAGGTTCACACTTGCTCTGTTTTAGAGAATATATATCATAAATATGACACAGTTTGCTTAAACACTTTTTCACGCTGTTTTAATATGCCTCATTGTTTAATATATATAAAAAGGCATTCTAGAATATTTTTTTTTTTTTTTTTTTTTTTTTAAGTTTGCTGAAATGTGAGAAAATCAGGGCTGTTTGAGGAGCGGCGGGGTGAAGCGCTCAGACGCAGACTTCGGTACTTAAACACGTCATGGTTTAGTGATAATTGTTAGCTGCTGGAGACAGGATCGGTTATAACCACCACGTGCAGAAGCGGCACAGGAAAAGAAACATAAAACTACAGCCAGCTCAGCAAAACCTTCAGAGATGTAGAAACCTCAAGACCACATTTTAAAAACAGTAAAGACAGATTTACACTGTGGGTGTAAGGAACTTTACAAAGGAAATCTATTAACCTGAGAAGTAGATGATGGCTGAATAATGTGTGTGTGTGTGTGTGTGTGTGTGCGTGTGAGACAGGGATGCTAGCAGAACAGTTTACAGTGGACGGTCCGAAGCTCCACCTGTACAGCTCGTCCACTCAGCACTGGGACAAGCTGATGAACTGGCAGCACACGACCATGTACCTGTTCTTCGGCCTGGCCGGAGCCACGTCCCTCACCGTCCACAGCACGAGTGCAGCACCTCTGGCCTTAGATCGCTTACTGCTGGGCCTCGCTTTCTTCAACGAAGGTAAAACGGTCACTCTGATCCTACAGCGGTGCTTGAAAGTTTGTGGCTTTTCTATATTTCTGCATAAATATGACCTAAAACATCGTCAGCCTTTCACACAAGTCCTTCAATCGTATCCATGCATAGATATAGAAAGGGTTCACAAACTTTATAGAATCGAACGTCTTGGCTAAAATAAAAGCTTTTAAACCGGTTTAGTACGTCTGCGTAGAAGCGATTTGGGGGCGGGGCTATGCATGCGGTCAGTTTGTGATGTCATGAAATATGTTCTGGTGTGTCATTTTAATAGCTCATTGGACAAAAACAATGACTCGTTAACGTTCCGCGGAAACAGGAAGTGCAGCGTTAGACTAAATGTCTGCGTCCTCTGCAGGATTCTTATTCCTGTATCACCTGCACGGCAGAGACCTGCTGGACGTCCACATCCACATGCTCCTGCTGTACGCCGTGTTCGGAGGCGCGCTCGTCTGCCTGCTGGAGGCCTTCCACAGAGGAAACGTGCTGCTGGAGCTGTTCCGCGCCGCTCTCTGCCTGCTGCAGGGCAGCTGGTTCTGGCAGGTCTGGCAAAATCTTTATTACGTCACGGGTTTATAGCAACACGCTCGTTCGAATGCGTTATTGTTTCTATAGTAACGGCTCGTTCAGAGGGTCTTGGATAATGGACGATACACGTAAGGGGATGTTTATTTAACATTTAGTCTCCGGCGTCAGCGCGTCGTGAGGTAAACGCTCTTTAATGATTACAAATCGGAGACATTGGGGACATCGGAGACATCAAACATCTTTGTAGCATCCTTTTGTTTTTATGTGCCAAAGATCTGGACAACTTTCTTAGTAAACATTGTCAAGCTTCAGATTAAGCCCAATCCTGTCATAATAAAAAATAATAAAAAGGTAAACAAAAGCATTTATGACACTGAAAACTATATAATCACTCACTTGATTTAATGTATTTATTTTCACATACATACGTTATTGTGTATCTTTATATTTTGTATATTTGATATTATGTTTTCTGAAATTGATTTATAGCTATAGTTATTAATTTACATAATAATATCGGATGCATTGTTTGATTTGTGAATTAATTACATGATCAATGAATGCGGAAAAGAATGAAGACGTAAATGTCAGAATACGTCAAAGAGTAAATAAATAAACGAATAAACAGCCGTGAATAAAGGAAAAATCTAAATATACAGTAATATAGAAATATATTAAATTAAGTTTCGCTTTTAATTATGACCGGTTTTAAGAACAGCTAAAAGCCTATTTTTTCACGTTCTAAACGTTATTTGCCAAACTTTTAATCAACCTTTGAGTCAGTTTTTGCAGACTGTATATTTTTTTTATTCTGTTTTTTAAACCATTTTGAGCGGCACTTTAAATTGTATGACATTTTTTGCGAAATTCTAACACGCCACATAAACATCGCACGTTTTATACAATTTAAAGTGCTTTATTTATAATAAGAAATAAGAAATATTTCTTACGACTGTGATTATTATTAGAGATGACACCGTTTGTATGGGTTAAATACATATAATAAAATACGAATAGAATAAACTCAGTCCTAACACTAAACACACTCAAGTCTGTTTCCGTGTAAATATTTCCAGTTCCAAAACAGCATTCTTCAATTTTTGAAGCTTTCGATTGCTGTAAGGATTTTTTATTCTTTTTCTTCTCTGAAATCCAATCCAGTGCCCCCTCAAATAACTGTTGTTGTTGTTGTTGTTACGTGACTTTCTGCTCTTCTTCTCGCTTCTCAGATTGCTTTTGTGCTGTACCCCCCCAGCGAGGTGAAGTGGGATCAGTCCGACCACAACAACATGATGTTCATCACCATGTGTTACAGCTGGCACCTGGCCTTCGCACTCATCATCGTGGCTGTAGTACACACCACTGTTATATGGTAAAGCTTTCAGTAGCACCTAAAGAGAGGTCTCACATACGACTGAAAGGCACCAATTTCCCCTGATAAAACCTACACACCACCATACAACTGCATACGGTTGTAGTATACCTTTATACCTGCGTGTAGTATAAATATGTCCACTAGGGGGCAGAATAACAGAAAGAAATGCAAATCAATATGACAATTTTTTTTTTTTCAGCACATTCCAAGCTAACAGTCTATATTCTTAGTTTTTGACGCATTTGCTTTCTAGAAACAGTGAACTTTACAGTCAGTGATTCAGATTGAACCACCTTATGTCTCTATGTTGATTGATCTGAAGTAAACACCACTATAAACTCATTTTAACGTGTGAAGTCATCTTTTATTTAAGGTGTGAGTGGCCACGTGGACGTGACGTCATGGACAGAACCCTGACTTTCCGAGTTGAGGGATATTCTTTGCTTATTCCTAGTTGGAGGTTGGAAATGTAATAAATAACAGCATAGTATCTCGAAAGTCAAACAGGGAAAAAATGCCTTAAGACCAATTTACAGTGAATAATTTGAGTTCATTTAGGTTTATATTACTAAATGATATTTTCTTTCTTTTTTTCTGCCCCTCAGCGTGGTACGCTCCAAACTCAGGAGGATGCCACCGATGGAGATGGGTCTGCTGAAACCACAGGAAAGAGAGGGAGACTCTGAAGACGAGGCTTTATAAGTATTCCTCACCCATATGCTGGGTTTTCTCAGTGAAGATACGCTCGAGAGCCACCTGTAAAGGCCAGCATGATCAAAACCAGTGCCGGGGACAGCGTTGACTTCCTGTAGTCTCGATCCACTACGCTGAGTGGGCGGGGCCAAGTGCGGACGATGACGGATTTTCTCGAGCTGTCATCATGTTCTGTCCAGTCGTCTCTCTTAAAGGAATACTGTAGTGTTTTTTAATCCTGATCCTTTATCCACTTTATCTTTAGTGTGTCTGCGTTAGAGGAATTTCATCATGTTTTCATCATGTTTTATCTCGGATATAATGGAAAATCCAGGTTCAGATGTTGATCTCAATGAATGTTTTTGTGTCTATATATTACGAAAATCTAACATGGTCATTACACTGAAACGAAAAAGGTGTGAGGATGTGATCGATATGAGAGAAAGTCTTACCAAATCTGTCCTTGGAGCTTTATCTACCTTTCCAACAAAATGGTAGAACGTAGTTCCTGTTATTTTACAACCCGGATTCCAGAAAAGTTGAGAGATTTTTTAAATTTGAATAAAATGAAAACTAAAAGACTTTATTCACAACAGAACATAGATAACGTAAATGTTTAAACTGAGCAATCTTTACAGTTTTATTCAGAAAATGAGCTCATTTCATATTTGTCGCTTGCTACAGGTCTCAAAATAGTTGGGTTTCTTCCCTGTGAAAAAGTAGTCCCATTATACAGATTTAAAGCTTCACGTACAAACACCTTTGAAGAATTCAGAAAAAAAGTGAGATAGGATGTGTGTGTGTTCTACAATCGTAGTTCAAGTCCATGGCAGGGGCTCAAAACACAAGCAGGCAACATCACGCAAGGTCAAAGCACAGGCAAGTGTCAAAAATGGATCTAGTGAAACGGGAAGACATGGCTCATAATTTACCGATACAGAAACGCACAGTCATGCTTTGCATTAAAACGTGGATTCATCAGGGTATAAACAGACGAACTAATTAAAAGAGCTTAACACAGAACAGGTGCACACATTAGGATAACGACGCAACGACGTGACGAGGTGGAGACGGGAGCAAAACCAAAACAAAGACAGAAAACAAAGAAAAGCTCATGGAGAACTGATAGCTAGAACAAAACAGCGGTCACGTGTCTGGGAAGCACGCCGAGAAACAGAATAGTTTTTGTTCTTTTCACTGTGCAGAAAATCTCATCAGTGGTAAAAATGATAACAGAAAGTATGGAAGTTCATGATTTAAAAAAAAGCTGGAGTGTTCCTTTAAAGAGAGACGACTGGACTCGCTCTGGTGCAATCCTTTTTTGTTAGAAAATACCAAAGAACTTGTGATATTTTAGCTGAAGAACTTGTCGAGAGTATGGTGAGATACGTATTTATTCTTTATGTACGTGGTATGTTTTGTTGATTAATACATGTGACTCTATGATAATACTTGGGTAAATACATCTAACTCTGATAGAGCAGACCTTCTCCAAGGACGACAAGCAAACCTGCAATGGCAACCGCTTTATATGCCTGGATGTATTTCTAGTGGAGTCATCATATTTCTACATTGGCTATAATGCAGAACAAGGCCAAATAGCATATCGCAACGTTAACACATGTGAAAATAAGTATATAATCACGGATCCACTTCGTGACTTGGTTCTGCTCTGAAATGTAATGGGTTCTTTCTTGCTTGGCCCATGCTACACCCTGTTTTACACCAAGATTCATGGAAATCGGATCTGTAGGTTTTGTACAATCTTGCTTAAAGTCAAACAAAGAAACAAACACAGATCACACCGAAAACACACCTCATTTATAATATTTAATGGAAAAACAACAGACACAGCAGTAGCTATAATAGTAGCTGTTGATATGAGTATAGATTTGGACGCCTCTACTTGTAGTAGAAATGTTGGATATCATTTCAGTAGGAAATTAAACGCTATTGCTTTAAGGTTTTGTGACTCATGTTGAACGTTTTTGGACTTTCTGAGCAGAAACACTGTTCAGAATGGGAACCTTGATTTGCAACTGTTCATTGATGTAAACATACATTAGTATATTTTGTAAAGATTCTGCCTATTTGTGGGGATTCGTATTTAACAGGAATATTATAATGGATACGCTTTCATGAAACGATGTGCATAATTTTCTTTTTTTATCTTGTTAAGTTGGCTCACTTTTATTATATTGACTATACATCCCCAATTCCAAAAAAAAGTTAAACATAAATAAAAACAGAATGGAATGATTCGCAAATACTTTTCATCCCATACACTGTAAAAAAAAAAAAAAAAATCCAGTCGATTTTTACGGTAATTTACAGGTACCTTGGGGTGCCAGGAAAGGAAACTGTTGTACTATTTGCCCATTCAACTGGTGAACTGGTGAACTTTCATACCCAATCATGATCGTATCACCTGCTACCTATTAACCTGTTTACCTGTGGAATCTTCCGGACAGGTGTTTTTTTTTTTAGAATTCAGCAACTTTCCCAGTCTATGGTTGCCCCTGTGCCAACTCTTTTGTAACATGTTGCAGGCATTAAATTTAGAATGAGTATATAATAATAAGAAAAAACAATAAAGTTTGAACTTTAAGTATCTTGTCTTTTTGTATCGTATTCAATTGGATATAGGATGAAAAGGAAATCATCGCATTCTGTTTTTATTGACGTTTTACATACCGCCCCAACTTATCTGGACTCGGCGTTGTACACCGATAGCTTTGTGTCAGCTGTATTGTTGAGAACATGTTGTGTAAAATAACTCCTTGCTTTAAAAATAAAAACACAAATTACCAGATTTTCAGCTGTCAAAAACTATTCTTTGGTCTCTTGTATTTAACGCAGTTCTCGCATCCAATAGCAACATCGTGCGTGCTTTGACATTTTCGAAGAACAAAGAAGATGGTGGTCGTGTTGCCGTCTCAGCCGTAACCAACATGGCTGCCGCCATTTCCTAGCATGTATATGAAGGTGTAACCAATTGTTATTGCATAATTATGCAGGAAGAACAAATTATATGCAAAGAAAAAATACATCCTGATTGAGGACAGTTTACTTTTATTAGTTTTTAAATCTGCTATAAAGTATTTTTTCATGGGTTTTGTGTCCATAGTGCGTGTTATGGGTGGGGTTGTGCTGTTGATGCATTGTTGGGATTCTTACTGATTGTAAACACAGGCAAAAAAATATGGGTTTGTGAGTAGTTTAACCAGTAGGAACTCTTTATTACCTGTAATTACAATGTTGAGGGTCACTTTTGAAATCCGAAATAATTCCTGATACAAATATCAGTCAAAATAGAGATTGTAAAGAAAAAATTTTCTTATTCAAGGTCGAAATTTGGATGTTGCAATACAAATAAGTAGTTTTTACAAACTCCAGAATGTACTAAGTAGGAGTGCTCCAGGAGATGTGTCAAAGGGGCATCAGTTGGGACGTACCATTGCAACGTGACTTGAAGCCAAGGTGACAATGAGGGAGTCTGTTGTTGGCTTTGCTGACTTTTACTGCAGACTGGGGTGGAAATTTCATTTCACTCTTATACAATAAACAAAAATATTTCCCAAGAGCAATTAATGAAGGGAGACAAAAGATGCTGCCGAAAGTACTGTATTTGTATTAAATGAATATACAGGAAATCCTTAATAGCCTTATATATCAGCTGCTAGATAACTGGTTGGTAATAAGGATTAGCATGAGCAAATGTTTTAAATATGTTATAAAGTCATATGTGTCACTGGATTAATCTCTGAGTCTGCTTCAGTAGCTTTAAAAAGAATATAAAGCTCAAAATAAGTTCAGTTCTACAGGTTGAAGAAATACTTCAATAAATAACCCAAATATATCAACTAAAATATGCCTTTGATATTACTGGGACAAAATGCAGGTAAACACATGAAAGACGGAAGTGGTACTAAATGAAGGGCCGTTTGGGAGCCCTTTTGTAAAATTTTGTAATTGAGTGAAAAGAAAGTTAAAGCAAATAGAAATTTTGATTGATGACAGAATCTCTGTCTCTCACCTTCTCTCTCATCACTGC
>JAQQZR010000036.1:1833362-1845128 GCA_030068235.1 Notoglanidium macrostoma | reverse complement strand
GCTGTAGCCTTCACTATTCGAGGTACTAACAAATAGCCTGCACCTTTTGATCTAAGTAGGCGTGGGGGGTCATAAAGTACCAGAAGTAAATTAACTTAGACTAGTTAGGGAAAGCTAATGTAAATTACCTCAGGCCACATAGCAAATGCTAGTGTAAACTACCTCAGACTAGCTAATGAAAGCTAATGCAGATTACAAGATACGTTTATTGTCATTGTACAAGTAAAGTGAGATGTTGTAAGCCCATAGAAGCCCAGTTAAGTTAAAACTATAAAAATTAAGTTAAAAACTATAAAAGTAGGTAATAAGTTAACATATACGTAGTATAGAGAATGGTTGGAGGGATATCTCTAGTTAAAGTAAATTACCTCAGACTAGTTATGGAAAGCTAAAGTAAATTACATCAGACCACATAGTAAATGTCAGAGGAAAATCATGGAAATTTCAGGAAATTTTGCTTACTTCAGTGCTTCATCACGCTACCTCGCTGCTGATTATTTTCCTATTACAGCACAGCCCATCATGTTTTATTTCTTACTTAGAAATTACAAACTTTCCTAGTAAAAACATGGAGGAAAAGTTCCTGACTGTTTATCCTGTCAGGACACTGCGTTTAAATGCTATATCATGCGTATATCAGTCCTGTTCGTCTTCTTCCACAGGCCATCAGCATGATGGTGTACGCTCAAGGACGTCTCAACATGAAGGGTCCCTTTCTGGTGCTCTGTCCTCTGACAGTTCTGAAATTCTGGCAAAACGAGTTTCAATGGTAATCTATTAATTCCTACTGGATTTTTCTTTTGTATTTGGTAAATTATCCAAAAAAATCCCAATGTACTTTAAAATAACCTATGCAACTTATTATCAGCGTATCCGATTTTCTTCGTACTTGTGTTCTGCTTCAGTATCTCTCCCAGACTGGGTGTGGTCTGTTACAGAGGTGAACCAAAAGAAAGAGCCGACCTGCTGAAAAACATGAAGGACACATCTTTCCACGTCTTGCTGACTAACTTCGAGGTCAGGGAACGAGCCGGATGAAGGGATGCACCCTGTTTTTGTTTGTGTTTTTTTTTCTTCCCTGCATAATCAACATCTCATAATGTCATTATTCTTTTCTTCTTTTTCTAGACATGTCAGAATGATGCATCAGCATTAAAAAGGTGATTTTTAAACAAATTTGCGAATGTAAATGAATAAATGTTTCATTTGTTGTGTCGTGTAATTCAGTAACTTTACTTCTTGCAGGTGGGACTGGAAGATTCTGGTTGTAGACGAGGCCCAACGGCTGAAGAACGACCATTCTAAGCTTTTCCTCGCCCTTTCAGAGGTGAGCGGTAGGAGTGTTGTGACCATGTGTTGATATTTTTCTTTTTCCTACTCTGCTTATTTTGGAGAATTTATAACGCGACATCACAATTTTATCCCTGGATTTAATGCTTCTGGTTTGTTTTCACTGATTCACCTTTAGTGATGTTTTTCTTATTCAGTGTGATCCAAGTAAAATCCACCATTTTGTAGTTAACACCCATCCTACAAAATGGCTTCCTATTCAGTTTGTCTGTAGCCTGAATAGGGTATAACATAACAGAGCTCTGTACGCTATCTAGTACCCCTTATGCATAGTATAGAAAGACATTTGAGATTCATAATAGTATTCGATCATAGATGATAGTAATAGATCAAAGTATTCGCACCCTCGATTATTACAGTGTTGACTTGCGTCTGTGAGACGGCACTTTTTTCTTTTCTGATACTGATACAGAATCCTTAAGTATATCAGCAGGCACCGCTACCCATCCGATATTCTTTTCTTTAAGAAGAACTAAGCTTTAAAAGGTTTCCTTTTTTTTAACTATATTGCTTCAAAAATATACAGGAAAAAATACACAGGTTAAAAACACAACTTCCACAAAACCTTAACTTTCATACAAAAATAATTTACACAACTAATAATACCATGTAGAGTATAAATATAATCAAAATCCATCCTAACCAAATATTTATAAATATTATAGTCATAAACAGCACATCGTATCCATTTTATTTTACACGATAAAGCCATTCTTTGTAATTTAAGTTCAGCTTCTTTTCTGATTTAACTAGTATTATTATAAAAATCTGAACACTATTCAATTTTTCTCCAATATTCCCCCTCCTGTTCTCAGTTCTCTTTGGGCTTCCGACTTTTGCTCACCGGAACTCCCATCCAGAATAGTCTGAAGGAGGTCTACTCGCTCCTCAGCTTCATCCAGCCAGGCGTTTTCCCGTCTGACTCCACAACAGAGTTTGTCACCACGTATGCAGAAGTACAGACTCAAAGCTCAATAGGTATTACACCATCGTCCAAACAAAGGTTATTATAAAACACATGTTTAACATTGACGGAAGGAGTCTCCAGTGTCAGCGCTTTGTAACAGTCAGAGGAAAAGCTGGAACTGGAAGTTTTCTGACATGTTTTTTATTATTATTAACTTTAAGAAAGTAAGAAAACAAGAGAGACTGCTGAGGAAACGACTGTTTTTAGACGTGTCGTGTTAATAAATAAAATTATTTGTAATTGTTGACAAATTTTTCTTTGGTATAAGAAGAACAGAAAACTTCAGGACATGCATTATAGGAAAATAATCAACTTCCTGGTGGTAGCAGTAACTTGACTTCATTGCACTAATCCATTACTGATCTATAGCATGACACAGAATGTTTTATTCCTTACTTATTGACTGTGTGTGCAGCTCAGGAGCTCCACCAGGTTCTCCAGCCCTTCTTGCTGCGCAGAGTGAAGGCCGAGGTGGAGACGGAACTGCCGAAGAAGGTAGAGGTGGTGGTTTATCACGGCATGTCTGCTCTCCAAAAGAAGTACTACAAGGCCGTTCTGATGAAGGACCTGGGTAAGAGACGCACACACACACAATTTACAAAGCATGTCAAACGACTAATACCACTACTGACATCTATCAGATCCAGATCCAGATCAGGTCTGTCATGACATGATAATATTATTAAATGCTTACACCAGGACTAACCTAACATCACTGATTTCTATAAATTTTTATTGGTTCTCCCCACATTTATTTTTTTTTAAAGAAATTTCACAAATTTTAAAATAACAGCGTCCTAAATTCGTATGTAAGAATCTCCAGTTCACACTAGGAAACTGAAATGTGTCAGTTTTCATACTCATTTGCATAAAAAACACCCCAATTAACCATATATGGAAACAACTTCCATTTTAAAAATAGCCTGCTTTCGGCACTGCTTGTTGTGGACAATGGGAAGCATGTAAAAGGTTTAAGTAGTTGAGCTTAAATGATAATGAAGTGGAAATGCTGGTACATTAAGTAAAATAAAACCAAAATGGTTTATTTGGCACTTTCACAGGTTGTTTATCTACGATATAAAATAAGCCAGCTATCTCCAGTACAGTCTCGCTATGCCACTTGGGTATATTCTGCATACACACAGTCAGGAATGTGCATAAATATGCACACACATCCTCATGCACAAGACGAGCATGATAAGTCACCACTAAATCTGTGCATACATAAGGAGGATAAGTGAGTCCAATTCAAGATGAAAACCAGTAAACATTGGCTGTCTAACTAACTGAAACACTTAGATGCTTTATTCATGTTGCTTGTTTGATACACCAAAGCAGGATGGCAGCTTGAGGACTTCATATACAACATGTACTGTATTAAAAATATATGCTTCACGTTTTAATAAAATTAAACAATGTAGCATTTATGAATAAAAAAAATTCACCACCAAATTTTTTTTTATGGACTATTTTATTGTGATTTTGTTGATTAGTACTTGCAGCCCTATTTAAAAGTGCTCATTCTGAGATTAAATCAATGTATGGTACATATTTTAAAATGACAAATGATTTCTTAACGACTGTGATTTTTTTTTTTCTTCAGCTGCGTTTGGGGACGATCAGGGCAGAAGGAACCGGCTTCTGAATATTCTGATGCAGCTGAGGAAGTGTGTGAACCACCCCTACCTGTTCGACGGTAACGACCATCTTGGCGCTTTAATACTTTATTTATTCTTTTTCTTTTCTTATATACTTGAAGCCTGTTACCAGTCATTTTCAGAATGATTGACATCTGTATTGAATAGGGATATTAAGCAATGTGATGCATGCAATAGGTCATATTGTTGTAGATTTATAAAGCAAACTTTAACTATTCTCTAATAATTTTGATGTTGAGCGTAAAGACCGATTAGGAAAAGTGTTAAAAATATCACCATTATTTTTTTTCAAGCTTCTGCTAACATTTTACTGACTTTAGTTTTAGCCCCGCCCTCAACATGAACCAAGTTGCTTAGCCCCGCCCACTTCTCCTTAAGCGACAGTAGTTTAAACAGAAAGGGCAGTTTTTAATGCAACTGTAATTCACCTTTTGGGCAGCAGAGGGCATTAACTCTCTAATCCCTCTCTCTGTCTCTCTCTCTCTCTCTCTCTCTCTCTCTCTCTCCTCTCTAAGGTGTGGAGCCTGAGCCATTCGAGATAGGGGAACACTTGATAGAGGCGAGTGGGAAGCTCTCTCTCTTCAACTCTATGCTCGTCTACCTGCAGAAGGAGTAAGCTTTTCTCATTTAATTGTCATAACAGTTTCATAATTCTTTAGTGCAGGCATACATGGTAGCGAATATCGTGCCCAGCTTCTATACTAACGCCTGATCCTAGGATTTCTATTATTTATCATGATGTAAAAGCAAAATACACACAAGCTCGGTGAAAGTTCAGCACTAGGGTCAGATCACCGTGCTTCTGACAGGATTTAGAGGAAACCGCAATTAAAAATGCTGAAACCTGGAATCCGTATGGCAGCAGGTTTCAGGGTTTGTGTGTAAAACAAGCTCAGGTGATAGAAGGCCAGAACTAAAAATATAAAAGCACAACACCTGTGTATGTTTGACTTCAGGGGTCATCGGGTTCTGGTGTTCTCGCAAATGACCAGGATGTTGGACATTGTGCAGGACTACCTGGAGTACAGAGGTAACACACACACACACACACACACACACACTTAACCACAGCATACGACAGTACACAGTTACTCTCACACCGCCTCTGAGCAGCACAGATTCACTGCCAACATCCTGGAGGCGTCACTGCCAGTGTGGGTTTCATTTAAATGTCATCTGGTTTATAGAGTTAAAGCGTGTAAAACATTTTACAGGGTGGCTAAAACTAATCCAGAAAAGTCTGGAATGTAAACCTGAATCATATCCAAACCTGGGGAAGTGTGCAAGCTGCCGTTCTTATTATTTTCAGGCCTTTTTATATTATTCCTGAACACTTCTCAAGTGACTTTTGCTGGCGAATTTACATTGATGTACATCTTTCATAAATCACTGTACAGCCCTTTTTCGGGATCTTTTCACTGAGACCTGCCCACTGCTAATTAATATTCATAAGGCAGTATTTCAATATGTATGAGTAACTTCCATTTTTAATCACTTACTGTATAGCTCTTTTCTCTGTCTTTTGACCGAGACCCGCCCACAGCTAATTAATATTCATAAAGCAGTATTTTAGTGGCTATTAGTAACATAATTTTTTTTTTATCAATTCTGCTTCTTTTCTCTGAGACCTGCCCACTGCTAATTAATATTCATAAAGCGATATTGTACTAACTTACACTTTTTGTAATTCAGCCTTTTACCTTCTCTTTTCATCAAGTTTTGCACATTGCTAATTAATATTCATAAAGCAGCATTTCAATATTCATTAGTATCTTTTTTTTTAGTTCTTAAAAAATAGTTCTGTCCTTTTTTTAAATCAATTAATTAATATACAGCCCTTTTTCTGTTTCTTTTTACCAAGACCCCCCCCCACTTCCATTGAATATTTATACAACAGTATTTTAATGTCTATTAGTAACCTGTACTTTTTAAATTAAATATGGTAGAGCTCTTCTCTGTCTCTTTTCCCCGAGACCCGCCCACCGCTAATGAATATTCATAAAGCAGTATTTCGGTACTTATGAGTAACTTGCACTTTATTATCCAGCCTTTTTCTGTCTCTTTTGACTAAGACCTGCACACTGCTAATTAATATTCATAAAGCAGTATTCGAATATTCATTAGTAACTTACACTTTTTAAATAAATGACTGTACCTCCTTTTTCCATCCCTTTTCGCCGAGACCTGCTCGCTCGTCATTAATATTCACAAAGCAGTATTTCAGTACTCATTAGTAACTTATAATTTTGTAATAAATTATTGTACAGCCTTTTTTCCTGTCTTTTTTCACTGAGACCTGCTCATGCCTCATTAATATTCATGAGCTTGCAAATCAGTGCTTTTGATTTGAGATAAGGAAGTAAATTTGTTCTCTGACATCTTCAGGACGGAGGAATTTGCACTTTCTGGCCTCGGAAACATGACAAACTGGGTTTATTATTTTTAACATTAAGAGAGTAAAAAAAGGAAGTGTTTATAGGAGCTAAACCCTAAGCGATAACAGGAACTTGTTGTGCAGATGTTCCACAACTCCGCAGCATGTTGTTCTAAATAAAAGTCATTCGGATTTGCATATTGCTGTGGTACAAGAGGAACAAAACACGTGCTGTTTTTGGAAAAACGGTCAACATCAGAGTGGTGATAGCAACGAGCAAGAAAACTCCCAAGTCTTGAGAATGCTAATAGGAATGGAAAATCTTTATACACGTTATTTTCTGTACAAAACATAACTCAAGAGCCGGTATGTTTTACTTAGATTGTGTACTGTTGCATAACGTGGCACATTTTTACAACTGCATGCTGCATGCTCGGTTTGCTATCAAGTTCTGTGATCTAGAGAAGTAGCTGTGTGGTTTAAAATCACATCCTGTTGTGTGAAGTGTTTTTTCCCTTTTTTTTTTTTTTTTAAATAAAAAAAAATGTGTGCATAAGCACTCTCTTGATATCTCTCAGGTTACTGCTATGAGCGTCTGGATGGCTCGGTGCGAGCGGAAGAGCGCAATGTCGCCATCGATAAATTCAAAAAGGAAGACGTCTTCATCTTCCTGCTCAGCACCAGAGCTGGTGGGTTTATAGCGAAGCAGACAGCGGAAATGCAGAAAGCCGTACCATGTCGTCCTGATTTACCTAGAATCTTGTGTGCTTGTGTGTGTGCGTGTGTGCGCGCATGTTTGTGCGTTGTGTAGGCGGGGTTGGTTTAAGCCTGGTGGAAGCTGACACTGTAATCTTCTTGGATAGCGATTTTAATCCACAGAACGACTTGCAGGCGGCATCTCGAGCTCACCGAATCGGACAGAAGAGGTAGCGCAGAGAAACACCACCCCCAGAAAATCTCTTCACCTCCGACTGTCACAAAGCACCAACACCGGAGACGCCATTAAATAAACGTTAAATAATCATTCTCCTTACCGAAAAAAAAAAGTCACCATATCAACGATTAGCGGTTCCTGCGAATGAGCTGTTACCATAGCAACAGTAACGTATATAACGAGCAGCCGCGTTACTCTCATGGAAACCAATCAACCTCAGAATCGAGAATTTAACAGCGCTGTGGTATCATTCCACCTACAACATGAAACGTAATGCATAACTAATAAGGCATTTTATTAATAAAAACGTCACTTTAGGACGTGGTGGTAGAGGAGAACAATCAACGCCGCTTTATTACACCGGCTCATCGTCGATTATTTTCCTACAACAGCAGAACACCGAGTCTTTCATCCCTTAGAAAAGTGCTCATTTAAAGATTTGGATGATTCATGATTTATTTGTAGACTATTCAGATGTTAGTCTTTGCCGTGTTTTTTTAGTTCTTCTGGACCTAATCCAGTTTTATAACATTTCCGTACGTAAATGTTCCGCTCACCTGCGCCTAATCCGGTTTAGAGTAAAGAAACCAGGACGAGATTCAGGTTGGAAGTCGGAGTATTCGAGTGTTTGATGCTCTGTGATGTGGACAGGCCTGTGAAAGTGATCCGGCTGCTGGGGAGGAACACGGTGGAGGAGATCGTCTACTCCCGCGCCGTGTCCAAACTGCATCTCACCAACACCGTGATCGAGGACGGACGATTCTCAATGCTGCAGAACAGCCAGGCCGCCGCTCCAACGCAGGTACGCCTTTCACCTCCACCACGTCATTCCTGCGCTCTGTGTTTCTGGAATGTTCTCTCGTATTTACACACTTCATGTTGGAACGGCGTCATCCATTCAGCCGGTCATGATCATCTAATTCAGCCATGCAGTATGGCGTAATCATCGTTGGTTCTCATTCACTATATATGCTCACTACTATGGGTATAGGCAGAATTAAGGTTTTATCTGTTCAGTGTCTTGACAGATCACACCCAATGTGTTATTTTCAGGCACAAATGGGGCTTTTTGTCCAGTTTTGGCTTACATTTATGTCATTTATCCTTATACAGAGCACCTGAAATATATCTCATTTATACAGCGATATACAGGGCCCATCAGTGATAGCTTGGCAGTGCTGGGATTTGAACTCACAACCTTCAGATCACTAGTCCAACGTCTTAACCACTGAGCTACCACTGCCCTGGTTTCACAGTTACAGGGCGATGTGAGTATTTTACCCTGAGGGTGTGTGTGTGTGTGCGTGTGCGCGCAGTTGAGTGAGATCCTGAAGTTTGGACTCGACAAACTGCTGTCATCAAATGAGAGCTCGGTTCAGCATATGGACCTTCAGCAGATCCTTGGAGAGTCCCGAGATGGAAAGTGGCTGATCGATGAGGAGCACATCAGACCTGCTGAGGAAGAGGAGGATGAAGATGAGGAGAGACTGAGTAGGACATATAAAGCTCTCCTGACTGAGGTCGTTTACACACCTCCGTAATGAACTCATTAATGGTCGTTCTTCCTCTACAGATCACATGTACTACTTTGAGGGGAAGGACTACTCCAAAATCCCGAGCACGGAGGACGAGAAAAGGTTCGAGCTCATGCTGGAGGAGCAGACCGCTCCCACGGAGGACGCCGGGAAAGAAGGACGCGCTCTACGCCACAAAGCCGGAGTGAGTCATTTCAGTAGTACTCTCATACCCTATGTAGTGAGCCTATCTAGTGAACAGGAGCAACTTGTAATTCTGTGCCACTGCAAGTTTTTCCTGCATGAAGACGAGTTAAAGAGGTACGTTAAATCAGTATAACCTTCTTATAGCAGTTACAGTGAAAAAGTTTGCACACCCTTATAAAATGGCAGCTTTGTGTGATGTAGAAAAATGAAGCCAAGATAAATCCAGTCAGGTGCTTTTCCACCTTTAATGTGCTGAGCAGTAGAATTCAAGTGAAAACAAATAGAAACATTTTAGAGGGGGGGGGAAAGAAAACTAAACTTACAAACACCTGGTTGCATAAGTTTGCACACCCTTACCTTTCTAAAAGCACCTAATCCGGCACTCAGTGTTTTTGGGTACGAGTCTAAAACTTCTTATGGAAATTTTACTCCACTTCTCCACTTTTGTAGAGGTGCACAGCCCTCTACAAGTCATTACACAGGTTTTCAGGAGGATGTGGATTATTGTTTTCCTCCTGAACATCGCTGACTGAAATATCACATTAAAATTTTACATTACAAAAATGTGCATTTTGAATAGGCTTTTGTGTAGGCTTTTTTTTAATTTATTATTATTTATTTATTATTATTATTTTTTTAATGTTTACTGTTTGTATGTTATAACCAACATTAGCAATATCTTTTCATTTTTATCATGTTTTGGATTGTTGTGTAATCACAGGACACACCCAAATTATATGTCTAACTTCCTAGACTTCTATGATATCGGTACATATTCTCTTTTCTCCATTCAAAATCCAATGGGTGGGGGTACAAACTTTTGCACTTGACCGTGTAATATGCAAAAACGGTGTGTAAAACTTTCCAACAGTGGAGTACCGTAAAACAACCCTGTATTATCAGGGTGTGGTCTGAGTTGTGTACGGTAACATAAATAGAAATGCTAACATTTCCTACTTCTACTCCAAACCTGGCCTGAAGACAAACAGGACAGAAAGGCAACTTTAAGAACTGATAAGATGAATCAGTGTTTGGCTGATCAGCTTTTGCCCTGTAGGTTTTATTCTCCGGACAGTTAGCGAAGCCAGCGAGACTAAAGAGGCCTCTGACGGAGTCCGAGGTGGAAGAGAGGCGTCAGGTGAGAGAGGAAAGAGCTGCTAAAAAAGCCAAGCGGGACGAAGAGAAGAAGAGACAGCGCGAGGAGCAGAAATACCGGAAGAAGTAAGAGTACTTCATTAAAACAACGCAGCAACCTTTTTTTTCCTCCTCAAGTGCCCGTTGGTCTTCGTAAACCTCTGGGTGTAAATATATATATATATATATAGTTTCTACCTCAGACATGTGACTTATCAATGAATAAATAAATGAGCAACTACAGTTCAGCTCAGTTTAGTCTTTATTTATGTAGTGCTTTTAACAGTAGGCATCGTCACAAAGCAGCTTCACGTTAATCTAGCTGTAGATTCAGATCAAGCCAGAGAAGACGCTGGTGACGAGCCAGCATGAGGAGGAGCCTTGAGAGGAAACAGACTCTTCAGGGTGACCCCGGACACTGAGATTGCGAATCTGGGCTGCTACGTACCGCACTAAACAGTGAGCGTGTGGAAAGGTTCTTCAGAACGGGTTTTTAGCTTTAAATCGATGCAATCCGAGTGAAGTGAGTGAGTGAGACCTGACCATAGACTCACACCAACCCTGTTCCTGAAGATCTAGCTTCCAGCAGGTTGCACATCCAACCATAATCGAACACACCTCTCTTAGTTGGTCAAGAACTTCTTAAGGCAATGATTAGATGGTCAGGTGGCCATGATTATGGTTGGCGTTAAAGTCTTCAGGAAGGGAGGTGGTTGTTTTAGGATGTCCAGGTGACGTAGTCCATAGCAGCCTTTAGGCAACCCGTGTGGGAACAACGCAGCAATCTCAGAGCGATTCTCAGGTGAAGGCAAGCAGAAGTTAGAGCATCAGGATGGATCAGGAAGGTCCGGAGAGCAGAGAGAGTCAGGGTGACTGGCATCTCGGCAGGCGGGTATGGGACGTAAACTTCACTGAGCTAGGTGAGCTGTTGTTGCCTGAATAGGGAGCTTTGTTCTTGTTTATTAGTTCTTTGTCCTCTTTCATTTATTCCTATTATTATTATGTTGATATCATGATGTACAGAACCCATGAAGGGACCTTTTGTCCAAAAAAAAACTTAAAAAAAAAAAAAATCCCATGAATATGATCACATGAGCAAAAGATAATTCATTTTTTAATGTATATGTATATGTGATAAACAAAGACTTACTTTCTTCTTCTAAAAAAAATTAAATAAATAAAAACATTATGCGATGTTCTCGTCTTTCAGGGGAAAAAAAGCATGTGAGAAGGTTATTCGTTTTAGTATGCATGGTTTGTTGTTGTTGTTTTTGTTTAGTTTTTAGCAAAGGTCCCTTTAAGGGCCATGATGTTGAAGAACAAGCTTAATTTTAATATATCGGTGGCTGCAGGTGTTTATTATTGTATATATCTACTATTATAAATTGGAGTAAATTAACAAGATATGGTAATAATTGCAAATTTTACAGTGTTTTTGTGTGTGCGCACGTGTGTGTGTGTGTGTGTGTAAGGATGGCCTGGTGGGAATCATGTGGATATAAATCGCTGTGCCTGCCCGCTGTGGATAGCGAAGGTGAGGATGTGGATGAAGAAGAAGAAGAAGAAGAAGAAGAAGGAGACATCAGCAGCGTGAACTCGACAGACTCGGATGACACGGCGATTCGTTA
>JAQQZR010000036.1:1775647-1799198 GCA_030068235.1 Notoglanidium macrostoma | reverse complement strand
GGAGAACATGCAAACTCCACACAGAAAGGCACCCTGGGATCGAACCCAGGACCTTCTTGTTGTGAGGCGACAGCGCTGACCACCGTGCCGCCTTGCAATAATAACTGTATGGACGTAAATGGTGCGTTGAGTTCCTTCAAACGCTTGAGCGTGTCACATTTATCTATTTAATTTGACAGTTTTTTTGCAGTATCTTTTCTCGTCCATTGCTGAAATCAATTCCTGACCACGCCGCTGCATCTGGCCAAACAGAATCGAGAATTTAAGCGCTCTGTAAGCTCCTTTGAGACGATGTAATGCCGTGATAGGTTAAATAGTTTCCCAGAATTCCACACAAGCTTCTGTTTCATGCTAAAGGTCAGATTAGAAATTCAAGAAAAGTGTGAAAAAAGGTGTGAATTCCTCCCATGCATGCGTGGGAATCAACAAGCGAATCATTTTGTCAGCTGCGTGTTCTCGGTTCTGCCACAGGCAAATCCTTTCCTCTTCAGAGAACTTCTTAACGTGTTCAGTCAGGGAGGAGCAGCACTCCAAAAACGAGGCTGAGATACACACCGTGTCGATAAACGTGCGCTCATCTGCAGCATGCTGTTAGACCGGTGAAGCCTGCAGCGTTTAATTGTTGTTAAAGGTGGAGTTCTGCTGGAATACAAACAAGAACCTTTCTGTGGATAGTTAAGCGTCCTGCGCTTTGTAAAAAGGGTCCTACTTTATGAAGCTACACTATTGTACACGTTGGATAAGAGTGTCCGTGTCGCATCCACAGTGTGGGAAAGAAGATTCTATCTGGAACCCTTAAGTTCTTCAGCTTGTTTCTCTGGGGAACCATTTTGAGGTTTTATGTAATAAATAATAAGCAGAGCCTTCCTGGGTTCTACGTACTTAAAAAAAATAAATAAAAGTGAATATATTTCTAAAAGAAGTCACATTTGCCCAGTTCAAGTTTTGTGTAAAACAGGGTTCTGCATAAACGGGTCAGGTTTTTGTTCTTTTCTCTTTTTTTTTTTTTTTTGGAACCTCGTTAGGAAGGCAGAACCCTCTTTTCAAGAATTTTCCAACCAAATGCTAAATACACTGAAAAATACAGAGTGCGTAGGTTTGTAAACAGGTTCTACTTTTATGTAGAACCCTAAAAACTGAGTCCATGCAGAATCACTTTATAGGAAACTATAAAGTATACCTGAACTATTCAAAGAACCACTAAAGACTATAAGCCGTACACTGAGAAAGAAGGTTTCATCTGTAAGCCATATAGGTTCTTCTGAGGAACCCATTTACGGTTCCTCAGTTTAGTGATTGGTTGATTGGAAGTACTTTAAAGGACTAAGTGCAAATGTAAGGAGAAATATTATTACGTAAAAAGGCTTTAATTTCAATAATACTCAAGCCTATCAGTATGCTAAAATACCCGATTTGAAAATATGAACCTACTTGAACAAACAAGAATAATATGTTCTGAGAAAAAGATGTTAGGTTATGTAAGATGTTGTTGTTATTAATAATAATAACGTGTGCATGTAAACTTTCCTAGTGTCTTTCTTGTCTATAACAGACGAGTGGCAGCTGCCTGGTAGTCTGTGTTAAAAATCCTGTAAAAACGTTTTCTGAAACTACTGAGGACCGGACCTCGCTTCCTCAATAGCTAGTTACGGTCAGGATTGTGAGAACCGTTTAATGGGAATGCTAATGCTAAGTGGATCCTGACCGTGACCTTAACCTCCACACGCACAGCTCTTTTAGTTTGTTCTAAAATAAAAGTTTTCTTTTTTCCTAGTAAGGACCAGCCAAATGTCCCCACAAGTTCACACACACGCAGGGCCCGTGCTGCTGAGTGGGAGGAGCAGCTGAAGGTTGATTTGATGTCTAATCACAGTCTGACCTCATTGTGAGGATGATTAGGCCCGAGTTATCCTAAATGAAGTGGAACATTGTCATAAAGATGACGGCCTAAACGAGAGGCAATAAAATACTCCATAAAACTAACGTTATAACGTTCTAGTCTCGCAAACCCATCCGCACTAATGGAACGTGACGCTACGTGCTGAATAATAGATTTATTTAAAGGATGACAGTGTTGTTCTTTTTTTTTTATTCCAGTCTTTGGTGTGTAATCTAACTCTGAGCTGATTAAACAGACTTCCTCTAAGACACGATCATTTGTGGACGTTTCTATTCAAAATGTGAACTCAAGGACTTTTATCATGAAGGACGTGACCGCTGCGTGATGTATTAACATTTCAGAAGCAAATCATTTTCTCCTGCTGGGATTCTTTTCTTTTTAATTAAAGATTTTGCTAGACGAAAAAGGATTCGGTAGAACAGTACATTTAATATTAAAATACAACTATATACTGACAAAAAATTGTCAACGGTATAAAACTAATCGAAAGTAATCCAAAATAAATAGTTATTGAATGTTGTTGTTGTTGTTGTTATTCCGCAGATAAACCCAGAACTCGGTGTGTGTTGTGAATGTAACTATAAATACAAAAATAAACATGTGCATCCTTATTGCTTTTCATTCATTAAATTCTTCCTTTGTGATTTATCATTTATTTGATGCTGCTGGATTTTATAAAGGGACGTTGAATGCAATAAATAAATAAATAAATAAATATAAATAATATAACTACCCAAAATCAGCAATAGTAATATTCATATTGAATTTTAGAAATGGATATTGAATGCAATAACTAAGTACATAAATAAGTAAATAAATAAATGATGATTTTTTTTTTTTTTTTTTTTTTTGGTTGGGTTTTATAAAAGTACACAGAACTCAATGTAAATGAATACATAAATAAGTAAATAAGTAAAAGTTATTTTCATGTAGTTTGATTTTTACACAGGCACATTAAATGCCATAAATAAGCAAACAAATAAATGAATAAGCAAATAGTTATAATAAATGATGTTTTTAATGTGTTTGAATTTTATAGAGGCACACAGAATACCATAAATAAATAAATAAGCGAACAACCAAACAAATAAATAAACATGTACCCGGCGTATGAAACCCAGACTCCTTATTATCCCAGTCCTCCACTAGAGGGCAATGTCACGCCAGATTCTCCTGCGCTTGTCTTGGGCTCACTTCTGATTCGGAGGATTCACACACTCTATTTTTACTGCTCTGAATAATTCAGGGCGCTATATGATCAGTGACACCCTGTCTCACTCGCCCCGCCTCGCCCCTGCCTCGCCTCGCCCCTTCCTCGCCCCGCCTCCGCCGCTCTGACTCCGCACTTGCATCATTCGATCTTTTGATCTGAAGCCCAGAAACTGATACAACATACAAACAATAATGAAAAGTATCAGCACTATGAATAGTGTGTTCTGGGTCAGAGCGTGACAGTGATGTATAATCTGTAACACACACTCTGACCTGGAAGATGTTTCGCTTGAGAAACTATGCCACGCACTTCCCTGAGCTACATGCTAATTATTTTTCTTCGTAGTATTGCACAAGCAGCTGAGCTTTCAGATTTAAGTTCAAATGTCACTGAGGTTTTAATGGTGTGACAGTGAGAATGAGAATAAAACACTCCTGGCGTGGTGCGAATCTCAAAGGTGCTCGTGGGGAAAAGCATCCTGTGGCAGAGCCGTACAGCAGTCGGCTCAGTGTGTATCAGGGGAGCGATGGTGTGTATGAAATTTCCGCCGTGATCCTCCGCCTTGTGAAAGGGCCGTTGCCATGGAAACGTCACAGTTCATCAAGGTTCCCAACAATAAAAAGGAGTCAAAAGTCTTGGCTGATACCACACACACACACACACATACACACACACACACACACACACACGTTTATTGGCGCCGTTAATAAACACACGCAACTGATTACAGGACAGAAAATCAGTGAGTCAGGATTTTAAACCCTACCAAAACACCTGGTGCCGTGTGTTGAAAAAGGATGATGCTCGCACGGTTATTCTCTCCATATATTAGATCTATCAAGGGGTGCCAATAATTATGGATTACTGCTCAAGAAAGCTTTCTGTGTTAAAATACACCATGCGCATCATGTAGTTAAACCCATTTGTATTTGCATGTTATTCGCTGTATTAATGAAGGGTGCCAATACTTTTGGAAGGCGCCTCTGTTCTGATCCCCTGCATGCCTTAATTAACTAATCTCGTATTAATTAACGTGTGCGGCAGATTTATAATGCTGGACTTTATAACAGTAACACATTTATACACCTGGTTGCCTTGCGCATTAAATACACACTGTAAGGAACAAAACACTCCGTGTGGCGCCGTTACGGGAAAATAATCAATGCTTGGGTAGTGTGATGAAGCAGAGTTGCTTACTGTCCAATAACACCACGTCTCAAAGTGTATTTATTCCTCTACTTCCACTGCAGTTCACCGACGGATACGTTTTTTCGTCAAAGAACGACACGTTGTACATTTTTATCCATTTATAGTTACATTTGACATTGAAAAAGTTCTCATTGACGTTATACAGCTGCAGGCTTTCCTTTTTTCTCTCTTTCCTGAAGTCAAGAAGACAAAACAAATACACTGCAGAGAAACCGCGGAGCGTAAACGCCTCTGTCCTGAAGCTCACGGCTTCACCTCGGACACTGGAGACTCCTTCCATAAATGCAAAAAAAATAAACATCTCCTTACCGAAAACGTCAGCAAGTAAATGAGCCGTTACTATAGAAACAATAACGTATTAGAACGAGCACATTAATATAAACCTGCGCTGCTGTCAGAGCTGCTGCTATAGAAAGTTAATCAACACGTCCTGACCAATCAGAATCCAGAACAGCGTAATTTAATAAACGTCTATGGTGTATATTTTAATAGATAGGTAGATGTACAGTATATCTGAACTGAATTTGGGATTTAGCGTAGGAATCGCCTCGGGGAGTTTGTCCTCGGAATCTAAATCTGCGTATGGATTTCTGGGAACCTTCTCAGTGACGTTCACACTGTTAAAAGCGCTACAGGAATAAAATGGAACTGAATCCGTGTAAACGTTTCCATGCTTTGTGTCCAACAGCTAAAAATCTCTCTCCGTTTGTGATTCTTTCTTCGGCCGTCTGTCAACAAAGCCAGACGAAATACTTCGCTGTTTGTCCACCGCTACAGGTCTTTTCCAAGAAAATGACTTTGTCTCCGGCATGAGCGTTTTGGGAACGACCTCCATTTCAAGCACTGTAGGGCACAATAAACTCTTAAATGAGACAGAAATCGAAGTAGTCATCTTCTGAGACCTCCGGTTCACCGAGACATTAGAGCGAACCTCGACAAATTGAAAGGAAAAGGACGGAAATAAAGAAATAAATCTTGGCGTCCGTTTCCAATCGCAGCCGCAGTGAAAGCCTGAAGTTGTAGAGAAGATGAGAAAGAACAGCTTCATCCTGAAACAACGGCACAGAGATATGACGCTAGTCAGGGTGGAACGCTAATGCTAAACCATTTCAAGGTGAACAACTTGTAATACGCCTACAACCGACAAAAACCGCCGAAAAGGATAAATTGTAACTTGTCAACTTCGTATAGTCTCCTCTACTCCCAGTTTCTTCCCTGTCTAAGGAGTGGCATCGAATCAAAATGGCCGCTCACACTGTGAGCATTTCCTGCATTCATGTGGCGCTGTAACAAACAAAAACATCAGTTTCTGATTGGGAAAATTCACACCCTTATATAAGGCGCAGGGGACACAGTGCCACCATCTTTTTTTGTTATTTTTCTTCCTCCACCACTTCTTCAGCTTCCTTTCCAGCTGAACTGGAGCTTGACGCCATACTTCTGAGCAAATACAGACGTTTTGATGAGTTTTTATGACCCATAGGATAAGTATTCACCCCCTGGAGCCCGTTCTCAACTTCTGGCTGCAATCACAACTGCAGGTCTTCTGGGATGTGTCTCAATATGGATCCTGATATTTGTTGCTCATTCTTCTTGGCGAAATCGGTCAAGCTCTGTCAGATCGGATGGTGACTGTTATGCAAGGCAGGGTAGATAATAACAAAGATATTTCTCATCGTAACTGAAAAGAAAGTCTTCGGTTTGGGCTCAGTTATTATTACGATGTTTAGAATTCAGCTTACTCGGTTCGCTATTTTGCTCGCCATGGCCTAAATGATCTTGATGGCTCAGCTTTTACGCTTTCATACATTATAAATATCACGAGCACGAAAGCTAGAAGAACTGTAAAGTGTGTTGTTTTTGAGCCCATGGGAAAGATTACCACTGGCTGGTTAGCTCATCACTTTCGAATCGAATACAAGGTTAGAGCGTGGATTAGTGACTTTATTCCCTGGAAAGCCTTGAATAAAAAATGTAAATGCAAGCATTATTATTATCAATATTTTTGTTTTTTGATTGATTACGGTATTTGCGTATTTAAACAGCAATATTAAACATTCATTCCTGTTAACGCTGTATTGATTACAAACAGGAAATGAACGCCGGTCAGTGGAAATGTTCAGAAGGCAGGTTTTTAATTGAGTCGAATTGAATATGGTCAGTAATGGCTTCACACTCTGGAGGCCAAAAGGCCCAGTCGTTCCATCGCGCGTAGCTCTTTTGAAGCGCCAGATTGATTGCATTTAATTTCAGAGATATATTGATAGCTTTCCAGTCGCCTCTGGCCTGAAGTCAAGAGCTATTAGAATAAATACGAAACTGTGTAGGATCAAGGGTTATACATAAAGGAAATCCAGATGTGGCACTACTATTAGAAATGATGGAATGTGATATATTCCGTATGGTTTTAAACATGATGTAAGAAATACCTTGCGTCTCTTAGGGGTGTAACGCCATTATCCGGGTTATCCCAAGCTTTTTGATTCTTCCATGCTCTCCTCCTAGAAAGGTTATTTATCTTTTGCTCTTCAACCCACACATTCCATGGTAGGAAACGTCAGGTGCCATGTTTTTTTTCCATTGTTAAAAGTATCTCTCAGCTTCTATCCATTCAGTCGGAGTTGCGAATTCACTCCATGCATTTCCTGTCACAAACCGCTTCTTTTTGTCATTTCCTTATTCGCCTGCTTTTACGGTATCCAGCTAGCGAGTTTGCTGGTGATCTGGTCTTCTTGTTCCACCGACCATCCAGAGCATCATTTGCTTTTTTTCATGTCACATGGCCAAATTTAGTGATCCTGAGCCTGGTGATTTTGCCTTCAAGTCTGGTTTAATGTGCTCCAGAGTCTCCTTCTTAGTGATCCTTGCTTGAGTACAACAGCTAAAACACGCCAACCCTCCTTCTGTCAGAGCCCAGGTTTCGCATCCATACATCATTGTTGGGAAAATATCTGGCAACTAGATTAGTCTTGCCTCAGTCACCAGTGCACGGATGCCTAACTCTCTATCCACACCGTCTTCACAATACTGTGCCTGTTTATCTTGTTACCTAAAAACGAATCAATATTTCCTACCATAAAATGCGTATGTGTGTGTGTAGTGGAGTAAAAGATAAATAACCTTACCAAGGGGAAAGGATTAAAGAGTCCCAGCCTAAATCATTCCCAAGACCAATCCAAGGACAATTTAAAATGAATAAATTTGAAATCAGAAAGAGTACAATCTCCAGCGGAGCTGAGCTGAGCTCAGAGCATGGCTACATATATACACAGGTGGGTGGGTGTACGTTCCGTTCTGTTACCTTTCCTGAAGTTTATTTTTGAGCAGTTTTCCCACTTCGTATGTCTACTTTGTGTCTGTCTGCTTTCAGTCATGTACGCGCCGTCTGTTAACCTTTCCACTCAGGTCTTCATAACCTGAGCTCTCTACACCTTCAGCAGCTGTGGAGTCTTTCACATCAACCGCTGCAGAACTCTTCTCTCCTGTGTCTTTTTTTTTTTTTTTTTTTTTTTTTTTCATCCGTCAGCTGTTGTTGATCTGCTTAAGTTTCACTCAGCATCTGAGTTTAAAGTTTAAAACGGCTTGAGAGACAAAGTCCCAGGACTCTCGGTATCTACTCCGCATGTAGGCAACGCCTAAACCGCAGGACTGCTGGAAATAAGATCTTTTGTTGTTCACAATTTATAGCACCAAATAGCAATCTGCAGAACATGACTTTATTCAGCATGAGCTGATTTACTCGGCTACTTTACTCAAGTTTATAATTGGTCTCAACCAGATGTCCTATGGAGCTCTCTGGCAGGTTTCCATGAGCTATACGGGGCGGCGCTTTGCTGAATTTCGGTATTTAGAAATATGGTAGAAGTATGGTTTTATTCTGGAGCTCAGAATCGTGCATTTCTATTCGTTCGTCCTGCACGCCTTTAACGAGTATGAAAGTAATAAACCTCCTCATGCACATCTCTAGTCTGGACCAGATGTCATGTGAATCGTTCTAGCGAGCTAGTATAAAAAAAATAATAACTGCAGTTAGTATTAGCATCTGTATTTGTATCTGTTCATTCAGAATAATGAATTTGCATTCTGTAACATCCCCAGTGTCTATTGTGCATATTTAACTCCCTACAGCTAACACCAGATGCGCTTCCAAGCCATTTTCTTGACACATGTGAGAGTCGAGTCACATGTTTCCGTTTTAATAAGCGGTTCATTCCTCACCAGCTGCGCCACAAGCGTGTGAAGGACATGTATTTTCGTCAGATGACCAGAAAAACTCACTGAGGTGACTGTCGGAAGTCTGGCAAACAGCCAAAACTGACAAAAATATATATAAGCCTGTTAGCATTTGGATAGCTAGTAATCCGGGAGTGAAGGTTGCTCATATTTGCCCTCATGCTCGTAAATGAGTTATTACGTGATAGAGAGAGATACAGGACGCGAATTAAAGAAGATTAGATAAGATTGTCTCAATTCTCTGCAAATCCAGGAGACTGGCTTGAATGATTCATCGGACCGATCCTACGGCGCGTGTGGTCTGACGTTTCTTCGGTCCCCCACTCACAACTTTAGTTCTTATTTACTCTTTCGCACACAAAAATAGAAGACAGACTGGAGGAAAAAAACCCAGTGGTTTAATGTTATCCTGTCACACATGACCTTATTTAATGTGCACAGAGGCAGAAAAAGAAGTAGCAGAGATTGTTGGTGCGTCCGGTGCGTGGATGTCGTAGCAATGTGGCTTGCATCGCTAATCTGACAAGAAGCTAGCATAAAGTCAAGCTCAGAACCTGTATATCAAACCGATTTTCACACCGATTTAACTAGTCAGCGTTGGATCAGTGGTCACCCACCTGTTCCTGGAGATCTAGCTTCCTGACGGTTTCCAAACGAAATCTAACACACCTCTTTTAGTTCGTAAAGAACTTCTTAAAGCAATGGTCAGGTGGGCACGATTCTGGGTGGAGCTAAAGTCCACTGGTAACCACTGGTATAGAAGCTATGTATAGCTACTGCTGTTTCTCATCTGAAGTCAAACAAACAAATAAACAAATTAATTCTGTACAGTGCAAACTCACGAGAGACGAAATTGGTGTTTTTGAACTTGTAGGCGCTTAATTAAAAGTGTTTTCATTTTCTGCTGACTCATACTACTCATACTACAACCGTACTGCTTTGGTGTTCATCCAATCAAATGCTCTCTGGTACGAATATGTCCCGCCCCCAGGAGCTTAACTGTACAGCTTGTTAGCAGTAAACCTGGCTCATCAGTGTGCTTCTTTTTCCTCACAATATTACCATTTTTTAGACACCCCTATGTGTGCCATTTTTCTTTACCAACCTGGCAACGTTTGAAGCTGGAATGTTGCTAGTGATGAATCACCTGAGTGATGGAGAATTGTGTCTTTATACACTGTCTGAGCTTCTCCATCAGTAAGAGTCAGTAATATAATTTTACCTACCACTCGGACACGTCAGATGTCTCCCGTTACGCCCCCGCGGCTCTCCATCATCATCGACACCACTGATTTAAACGTGTATGGCACAACTTCTTAAACGCACTGCATCTCGTCGTCTAGGAAACCGTGGACTTTCGTTAAACTCTTCACTGTTCTGTATATTTATCAAGATTGTTAAGCTGCTGTTTAGATTTGTTTAAATTGGGCGGCCATGTGGCGTATCTCAAACACAGTCGGTTGTTGTGTAAATCAGTGAAACATGCCATCACTCTGACTTCCTATTTCAAAAGGAAGTACATCAAGACACAGAATCAAATCAAACCACTTCACGGGGAATAACAAACATGGCTAATTTTAATTTCCTGTAAAAGCCTACTGCAGGTTTAATTACTCCGCAGCCATCTGTATTCTGGTCGAGGGAAATTTCACACCCGTACACAATGGCACGCGCACAGTTTTGCGACCTCGTCGCTCTGCAGAGCCGGGCTTAATCTGAGGGGGAAAGAAGAAAGAAGAAGATGAATTGGTTCTCGGCTTCGCTCTACACACTGGGTCCAGCGGCGTTTGTGTAAGAACGCAGGTCCAACACTGCTCCGTCCATCCGGCCGGATCAAAGGGCGTCTCGCTCGTGACGTCGCTTGACTTCGGAGAAAGAAAAGGTGTCTGGGAGGTTCTCTTTGCTCTGAAATATTGATCATCTTGACTGCAGAGTGCTTCCTCTTCTCTAACACTATTATCCTGTATCAAAAGAAGCAGCACGATGGCACCAGAAAGCATCTCACCTTTAGTGTGTCTTTTTCTCTAACACAGATTCTGAGAGTCTAAAATGTAAAATGTATTGATCCTAGTACCCTTTAATTAACACCTGTCCTCTTGGAAGAAGGGTTTAAAGCACCTAGCCATTGGGTTTCTAATATTTAAATGCGTTAAGATCTGTGATTAAAGGAAAACTCCATCCTGAAGCATATTAAATACGTTTAGATTGAAACGTTTATGATATTTGTTGGTTGTATGGTATTATTCCTTGCACTGGCTGCTGTCATTGCTGGTGCAGTTTGCAATGGTGTTTAATAGGAGAAAAAGGGAGACTCCGCCTACCGTTCACAGCCAGCTTTTGACCACGCCCTCGCCGCTACATGTATTAGTGCTATAGGTAACAACGCACAGCCTGCATCGAAGGCGACTCCTGCGTCTCAGCTCAGGAGCTTCTCATATTTAATAAAATCCAGACGCTGTTTGGTAACATCATGACCGGCCTGGAGAAACATTTTAGTTGCCCGTATCATTTAAGTAGATCAGCTAGGAATAAAGCTGTGTGTATAAACGCTGGGATTTGATTAAGCTTCGTAATTTGCGCATACTAATGACCATACTGTCTACACTGCTCACTGACATTAAAAGCTCATTGTGCTTTAATCCAAGCATGAGGTAAAATTTGACTAATTCTGTCAAATGCACAATTTCCCATTTCTCATAATAACGTGATGCGTTAAAAATCAAGATCCTTTTCTCATAATTACAAAATGCTTTTTCACAAAGCATCACATGTGATGCTTTTCTTGTTATAAGGACATGCTTTTATAATAATAATCAACTTTTTCTTCTTACAATGAGATGCATTCCTCATAATAATGAGCTGATTTCCCATTATAATGAGATGCTTTTTTTCAGAACGGATGTCGAGCTGTTTCCTTGTTCTAATGTGTTGCTTTCCTCATAACAACTAAAGGTTTTCTCTTAACAGTGAGATGTTTTCTTGTTAAGATGAGATGATTTTCTCGTGATGAGATATATCTTGTGAGGGATATATAGGGATATATAGGGATATATATGTATATATATATATATAAAGATATTTTCCCGAGATGTTGTTTTGTGAAGACGAGATGGTTTACTCATAACAATGAGATGGTTCTCTCATAATAACAAGATATTTTCCCACAACAACGAGATGTTTTCTTGTTATGATAAGATGGTTTACTCACAATAACAAGATATTTTCTCATAACAACATAATGCTTTTCTTGAAAAAGATGTTTTCTCATAATAACAAGATGTTTAAGGAGATTCATTTCTGGCTTCACACTCTACAGAAAGTGCTCTTGTGGGTTTTACTGAAAAGCTTTGTGCTGCTAGATCTTTGCATAGATCAGTGACCTTTCAGCAGCCTTTAACATATTTAATCACAAGACTCACTTGTCCGTCCCCATGAGGCTTGGAATTCGTGACATAGCGTGGCAGTGCTTTGCTTCCTACCTGGAAGAATGGTCTTATCAGCTGATCCATATCTACTCCATGCAGACCATCCACTGCTGTCCCAGAAGGCTTAGTGCTGTGCTCTAATCCCACCCTCTTGGGTTTTCATACCACTGCTATGCTGATGACACTCAGCTCTTCCTCCACTTTCCTCCATCTGACACTCACAGCTCGGCACGGATCTCAGCCTGTCTGGCAGACATCTCATCATGGATGGCAGCTCATCAGCCGAAACTAAATCCCTGGAGATGCATCAGGATCCTGTGATCTCCCTGAACAGCTCTCAGACCTCACCATCTGTGACTGCAACGCAACCTTGGAGTAACCATTGGCAATCAACTGTCCTCTTCCTCTCATCCTGCCAGACTGACATGGCCATGCCAATTTCTTGTCTACAACAACATTAGGATCCTGCTATTTCTATTGAGCCCTGAGCACCATCGGAACGCTGTATGATCCAGGGTGCAGCTACATGACTTGTCTTTAACCCCCCAAGTTCTCCCACACCACCCCATTGCTATGCTCCCTCCACTGGCTTTCTGTAGCTGCACACATCTCATTTAAGACACCGATGCTTGCCTAGATTGCTAAAAACAAGCGAGTACCCGCCTCCCAAAGCTCTAATCATACCCCTCACTGCACCATGCTCTCTCTGATCTTCTAGCTCGGTCTAGCTGCTGCTCGGTTGGTCCCACCATCTCTCAGGGTACGTACAAGGAAGATATACATCAAGGTTCTTCTCTGTCCTGACTTCTAGGTGGTGGAAATTCCCCTGGAATCATTGGCTGTCTTCAGACAAAGACGAAAGATCTTCACCAAGCACTTAAATTAGCTCTGCATTGTTATAAACGTTCATGCTGTACTAACCTCCTCAACTGGATTTTAGACTGAAAGTCTCGCTGTTGTGGTAGAAAGTGGCAAGCAGGTCCCTGCTGAGGTTTTTTTTTCTTGAGTGACCTCAAGTGAAAATATAGCCGCCGCTGTGCTTTCTTCATCAGCACTGTGCTAGTTCCGGTCCATGAAATGTCCCCTGACGTGAGGACACCCAGGAACTTGGTTCCAAGGGCTTGGCATGCTCTGTACCATGTCTCCAATAATGCAGGAACTTCGTTACCTTTCCAGAATTCGATGATGAGCTTCTTGCTGAGAGCCAGGCTGATTCGCTGCTATGAGATGAGATGTTTACTCATTAAAATGAGATGCTTTTCTCCTAATAAGAAGATGCTGAGATATTTACTCATTAAAATGTCTCATTATAAGGAGATGTCGACATGTTTTCTTTTTATCGCAAAATGTTTTCCTATTATAACAAGACGCTTCTCTTATAATAACGATATGCTGATGGGCAGCGCTGCACATCCACGACTAAGTGTTGTGTAAGTGCTTTAATTAGGTAAAAATACAGCTCGTCTACCATTTTACACCACCAGGGCAATCATAGATCATGACTGTCTCAACTGTAGTGTACTCTACTCTACTGATTCTCAATCCGTTTACTGGTAAAAGAAGTGAGGTAGAATGAGTCACCATTACCACATCACCTACTACACCACAGCATTGAATGGAAAATGATAAAAAATCTACCTAGATGCAGGTTTGTTCATCCACAACAAGGTCGAGAAAGCAGAAAAGAGGTCACTAGGTTCTGGGTTTGGAAAATGTAGGCTAATTCTCATTGGTTCTTTGGTAGCATTAATGTCACCATTACCAAATAAAGTCCCACGTTGAAATGTCCAGAAGAAAACGATGGAAAAAAAGACGTTCTGTCACCTTATTTCTTTTGTAGTCCACCACAGAAGCTCTAGCTAACAGTAAGACGCTTATTATGAAAATGACAGACGGGGGCTTTAAAGATAACTGACACAAATGTGTAGCTACGTTTGTGCCACGGGATAATGTGGAGTAGATTAAACCTCGTAATTATGCATCAGCGATGAAGTAAAGCTCAGCCGTATCATTAATCACAGATATTACGCGACTCTGTGGAATACTTCATCCTGATTGGTCAGCCGAGGAATACAGACGTTCTTGAAGTGTGTCTGCTTGGTCCTGCTACTCTTTCACTGTTTCACATCTTCTCCTGAAAAAAACTGTTATTCTGTGAAAATGCACCCCCTTCTTTACGTTTTTACACTAACACAATCGTTTCTACGGTAACGCGTTTCCAGCAAATCAACGAACATGCGAGAACGCTACAAAAACGGAACCGTTTTGAGGTCAGTCATACAGGAAACCTTTTTTTTCTTAAATTCCACGAATCCTGTACAACACTTGTCATAAGACAATTCAGGATGAATTAAATTATTTCCGGTCCGTCCTTTTGAATCACCCTGGCTATTTCATCGTATTTGCTCAACTGATGGTATGCGCCGGCAGAATGAGAGGATGTCTGATTGCGAGGAACAGAAATAAGACCATTTGCACACATGAATAATCAAACTGAAAGGAGACTTTGTCTTCCTTACACACAGCCGCGGCAGAAAGAATGGAGACATTTTTCTACAGCGCACTAACTTAAATTGGTTTAGTGAATGTGCTTTACCACCCACTGCTGTTCTCCTCTCTCTCTTTTTTCTTCAGGAATCTGAAGAATTGTCATTGCTTTGGGATTTGCCAAGGGCAAACCTTCAGTGGGGAAATTTAAGAGAAAAACATTGGTATCAAACTAATCTTCAATCAGTCAAGCCGTAACGTTGGATGGATTCTACGGATGGATTCTATTCGTGTCCTGTTGATGCTACATTTATAGATGTGCATATAAGATAAAAATAAAACATGGGTTTAGTCTCATTCACATCAAACTGTGTGTACATTCCCGAGTAACAGCATCCCATTCCATCCCGGCGTACTACAGCTACAATTCACTTTAAAATATAATCATTTACAAATTGTCTAGTTGGTGCATTAGCGTGTGAAATTATTTAACCTGTCGTTCTTGAAGCATATTTATCCATGAGGCTGGATAAATGTATGTTACATAAACGTATATTTTTGTGCTTTGTGACCAAGCACATCCACGTTCAACAGAAATGTGTGGCGAATTTCCTGACGATCACGCGGAGAAGAAGTTCTCTTACTTTTTATTTTCAGTGCCATTATGATACTGACTACTCTGAAAGAAAAAATTATTAATGCAGACAACATCATTTCAACCCTTTAATATCAACACGCCCTTACCGTGGAACCACATTTTGTGTGCTTGCTAATTCTATGCAAGCTCTGTTACGTATTTAAGATCAAAAACTCAGCCATAAAAATGAATAAATGAATATTTTCCTTGTTGAGAAATGATTAAAACAGTTTCAATTTTAAGAGTTATAAGGGCCACAGTCATGGAATCATCCCAGCTTCAAACCCCACAGTGCTTTAGTGTGTAATAAGGGATCACAGACTCTGGAGGCTGACACTTCATTAATCAAATCTTTCACTGCACACAGTTTGAACTCGAGCACATTCTCTCGCTGTTATATTTTGATACTGAGGAGCATTATGCCTGCCTCTGTCCTTTAGCCAAAGTTCTGTATTTGGCGAAGAAAACTGAGCCAATAAAAATGAGGTCAAGGGTCGTGCATGATGGAAAGCCACACGCACGCACAAGTACAGCATCATTAAGTAAATCCTGATTCCAGTCAGGAGATCGTCTCCGCCACGCAACACCTATTTGAGTTATTTTGCGGTTGTATGTTTGGGGAAACGTCCGTCTTGTCATATTCAGCTTCTTGGCTGATGAGAGTAAATTCTCCTCTAACATGCCCTGGTCCATCTCCTCACTCAGGCTTCCTTCAGTAATGCCACTTTAACAGAGAAGCAGAAGCACATCATGATGCTCCCAGCACCGTGCTTCACTGTGAGTCTATGGATCAAATGTACAACTCTTCTTTCTCAGAGCTGAATTATTGCCAAAGAGGTCTATTTTTCTATTATCTGACTGTAGTATATTATTCCAAACGAGTCCAGATTTGTCTAAATGCTTTTACATGCGCATCCCTGTGCTTCTTTGTAGCGGAGGACTTTTGCGAAAGGTGCAGGAACAGAGATGATGGAAGTCTAATTGTTGTTCCTGCTGCTTTCAGGTCGTATATATATATATATATTAAGGATATTAAGAAGTTTCTAATAATAATTTTGACTTAATATTTTGTTATTTTGACTTCACGATCTCATCATTTTGACATCGGGTATCCTGTAGTGTAGAAAATGAAAAACAAAAAGTGGAACCCAAAACGCCTGAGACACGATCGGGAGATAATCCAATGACAGGACGGGAGGTGGAGACGAGACTGAGTTTAGTTTCTGTTGTTGTTTACATTACAGCACATTTCTTCTACCTTTCTTTCTCTCTCTCTCTTTAGTAGCTTGACATATTACCAATAAACCAAAAAGCGTGAACTCTTCTGTCCCGAAGACATCGGAATAGTAACACGCGTGAAGTGTTCAGCTTCACGCTGACACTGGAGACTCCTTCCATGAATGTTAAATAAACGTGTACCGGATGTCTTTCTATGTTGTGGATTATGTGGAATATCCTCTCTGCAGGCTCCTGTGAATGAGCTGCTACTACAAAACGATAAAGTATTGGAACAAGAGCGTTGATATACGGTAAAGCCGAGATTTGCTCTAAATTATAGAAAATTATTCAACACTTTCTGACCAATCAGAATCCAGGATTCAACAGTGCTGATGTACAAATAACTGTAAATACTTTAGGATAAAAAATTGTTCTGAAATTGCTGAGAACCTGAAAGCAGGTGTGTGTGTGTGGAAGGTAGAGCGGAAAAAATAATGCCCCGTGGGTAGATCGTCGTCTTGAAAGTAATGTATGGATGGTGAAAAGCGTCCACTTTTAAACAGCGTTCAGCATGCCTGGAGGCGTCTTAACCGCGCCGTCTGCTTTTCCCCATCACTTCTCATTATCCTCCTCGGAATATCACAATCTAGCCAATTCCGCCACTTGCTCTCCCTCACGGCGTTTATTTACACCCTCGTACCTGTGAGTCCGGAGGAGCCCGATATCACTGGACTCTTCACAGCAGACCTTACTCGGATACTCGGATGCACTCCTGCTGCTTCCTGCTTTAATGAGCTCCATGACATGTATGAGTCCAAAAAAAAAAAAGAGAAATCTCTGAACAGTGCTGCTGGATGGATATGAGAGAGGGTTCCTGTTTAAAATGTTGCTAAACGGGAGACCAAATAAATGCAAAGGTTTACATCCCCCATTCAACACCGAGAGCCTATTATAATTCCTGAATTATTCCCTTTTCCCGTTTCAGAGAAAAAATGATATTCACATAGAAAAGAAAACCAAATAAAAAAAAAATTTTTTTTTTTAAATGTAATTCTGAAAAAACAAAATGACTTCTGAAAAAGTTCCGAATGTGACAGACATGATCGACAGATTTCGCCGATTAATTTCCACTCACAGGATTGTATCGATGCGTCATCGTTTCCATAGCAACAGCTGGTTCACAGGGACTTGTAAAGCGGACGCTCCACACGGACAGAATGGAAAGGTTTGTATTCGAGGTTTTCTTAAAGTATGATGTTTATTTAACTTCTATGGAAGGAGACTCCAGCGTCAGCGCTTTGTAGAAGATAGAGGTAAAGATGTGACTTTTCCGAGGTTTTCCGACATCCTGAAGTAAGAGGAGATTACGCTTTGCGGGTACTTGGTAAAAGGACAAGCTGCAAGACTTCAAAAGAGAGAAAATATCTGTTAATCTACTATAAAGTACGTGAGAACAGGAACTAACTTGTATGTAAATGTGACTTGGTGCGTTTGAAACAGTGCATGTCTAACGACAGCGAGGCATCAAGGACTGTTAGAAGAAATGATCGAAGTTTTGTTTGTTTTTGCTTCCGGTTTGAATGCTTCGTATTACCCATAATCCTGTGCGGCTTTGCGCTTCATCTCATCTCGCGTGATTTAAAAGCGAACATCGTGTTTCCTTTTCAGCTTTTGCGCATCTTTGCTTTGTGAAAAACCACCACATGCGAGCGTAAGAACGTTTTTTTCCAAATTCACATGTTTCCATTACTTGTTTGTAGTTCTCCGTTTCCAATTGCACGTGAAGCAGGTTAGCAGACACACGGCTACCGCCTCTGCTTGTTCGCACCGTTCCGTACCGTTGATTATTTTCCTATAACGGCACGACGCAGCGTGATTGATCACTTACACATGCTATGTATGAAATTCTCCCGGGCGTGAAAATGTGTTCTAAAATCCAGTACTACAAACTAAAAAGGTGAGATGGGGATATATTTCAGCACGGCATGTTTACATAGGAGTGTCCATCGCCGATTCATGCTGTGAAAGCTCATCCAGTAGCCCGTGTTCTCCGAATAAGACGGGTCAGACGGATTAAACCCCGCTTTGAAGAATCCCAGTCTTCAGCAGCGGTAACTGCAGGGGGAAAAAAAAATCTCCGATTGCCAGCTTTAAATGAGATGTACAATTAAATTCCAGCGTGCCGTGTGAAGGTCAGACTCGTCTGGTGCATCTTTCACAGGAACATTGTCTATTTTCACGGAGAAAAAGAAAGAATTCCCTCTGGGTACGTCCTGGAAAGAAGGTGGAGGGACTCTGATGATATTAAAGTTTCCTTTTCATCCATATGTAATAAATACAATGATGGATGTTACTCTGAAGATAGCAGAGCTGCTTTCGCTGAATCTTATGCAAAAGGCGCAATATTTCTGCGCCGCTAAAAAAAAATGAAGTGTTTTGAGCAAATCAAAAGAAAAAGCTAATAACGTGTGCGCATCTCAAGCACGAGTGTGTGACTGTACTGCTTATTATAGATCTGGAAAATGTGTCGGATCCCCGAAGATAATGCGTGGATGTTTTCCGTACTGCATATGTAATATCATCATGATGGTTTAATATATTATTTCCACTTGATATAAGGGTCCATTATTCGGAAATGGAAAATAATCAGACATTTCTTGTGTGAGTAATACGTGATCACGCGTGAAAAACACATGATGTTGCATTTCGCAGGTCGTGTCATCAAGGAAAAACGTGGAAATTAATAATGAAGAATAATAAAAAAATAATTAAAAATACCCTCGTGACCCTTCGTGGAAAAAAAACCCATTTCAATATCAATTTATTGTGGAAAGGAAGAGATTTAAATAGTTAAATACATGCGCTACATGTGAAAAAAAAAAAGAAATAGAGTTATAAGGAACAAAAAACACACGGAAGAAAAAATGATGTCAAACCGAATTAACCGTGAAAAGAAAAAATGAGGAAAAAATAAAACACGTGCTTACTACATGGGAAGATTTAATGTGTGAATAAATAAAAAAATCTTTAAAAAATTTGAATAATAAAAGACACACACACACACACACACACACACACACACACACACACACACACACACACACACACACTGTTTCATAAGATGTAAGATGAAAAATTAAGATTTAACATAATTAAAGTTAATGTTGTGAGAAAATCACATGTGAAAAAAAAATATAATATTTTGTAACATAGTAAATGTGAAAATTAAAAAAATTATGAAATATATATATATACACACACATAGCCCTACTGAAAATACATGAGAAACACGAAAAGGTGAATGATGAAAAAAACCACATGTGAAAATTTATGCGAGCACAAATAATCAAAATCATAAAAAAACAGTAAAACAGAAAAATGTATACGTGTGAAAAAATGAGCACGTAAGCACAATAATGTGAGACAATCACACGTATGTATATGTAAATAAAATAATTGTGATTAAAAAAAATTACAGGTGGGGAAAAAAAATTGCTTGAAAATAATTAGTCGCCTCACAGCAAGAAGGTCCCGGGTTCGAGCCCCGGGTCACCCAGGGTGCCTTTCTGTTCGGAGTTCGCATGTTCTCCCCGTGCATGCGTGGGTTTCCTCCGGGTGCTCCGGTTTCCTCCAACAGTCCAAAGACATGCAGATTGGAAAATCACATGGAATTATATGAAAGTAAAATAATCATGTCGGGAAAAAGCATGCAGATTTTTTTTTTAACACCCTGAATGAATTAATAATGAAAAAAAAATAGAATTATGAAAATGTCTACATGAAAAAAACTGAAAACCAGCAACATAAAACATCCACAGTACAACAGAAATGTGAAAAATGTGAAGTGTTTATAAAGTGTGTGTGTGTGTGTGTGTGAGAGAGCTCGATTTAAACTAACCTGTCTCCTCGTGCACAGATTCAGGACGTTTGCTGAGTAAGCAGCAGCTTCTGACTCAGTCAGCAAATAATAAACAGTCATTTAGCTTCTGAATGCTGCTCCTTTAATCACACTCTTACACACACACACACACACACACACACACGCACTACAGCCACGTGGTAAAGCAGGGCGTGTCTGTGTGCATCCTGGAGGCGGACGTGTTCCTCAGAGGTGGCCTTCATGCAGGTGAGGAGCAGGTCATCTCCATCCCAGTCACCATGCCGCGTTTAACAGAAGGTTCCCTCTAATGACCCTATTTGTCACTGTTTGAAATATCTTAAAGGTCACACTTGAAACTGTGAAACTTGAGATTAATTGAAGTTATAAATCAGGTATTTAAAAGTGAGCTGAATTCGTCTTCTTCCGCTGAGTAAATATCAGAGAGCTTCCTGAAGTAATTACGCTCTCTGATTAAAACTGTCACTGTAGAAGATGCAAGTTCAACACTGGAGACACTGTTTAATCAAGTCCCACGGCGCTGTTGAATTCTGCTCTCTGATTGGTCAGACGGTGTTGGTGAATTCTCCATGACAGCAATTCTGACAGTCGCGCAGGTCCGTTTCCATAGCAACGGCGAATGAGCCGTTTATTTCGCATTAACGGAAGGAGCCTCCAGTGTCAGAGGTAAAGCTGCAAGTTCAGGAACAAACCGGTTTCTCAGACATTAATAAATGGATAAAATTACGATGTGCCGTTCATTAATAAATAAGAAGTTTAAATGAAAGTGCTCTGGGATGATCAAGACGTGCTGTTACGGGAAAATAATCAACACTGGAGTGGGAACAGTAGCTCAGATCATCGTTGATTGTTTTCCTGTAACTGCGCAACACGAAGTTGTGTGAATCTGACGCGTGAAAGGGCGCCGAGAGGATGAAAAGTAAAACGCAGCTCGCAAGGTATGGGGTTTTTTTTTTTTTTTGTCCGTATAAATAAATGAACAAGATCGCCATGGCAACCTCTCCTAACTGTAACTTCTGTAGCGTTATCTATGTTTTATTCCTTGCACTGAACTCCTCTGATCTCATTTCTAAGACTCCACTCCAGTGCAGGAGTACATATTGACGTTCTATCTAAAGGGAACAAAGTAATAATGTGTGATGAGTCATGTTTCAGCCTTCTCCTGCTTTTCGACATGTGTAAACTTGAATAAGAAAAAAACCCCCACAGTATTCAATTGATGTATTCACTTCCACTGTCTGTTGTTAAACAGAGATGAGCTCAGGCATGGGTCAATAAGGAATTTGACTCATATAAGGAATAAGGGAGGAATCAAACCCTCTGCGTCATGCTGCTGTAGGAAAATAATCACCAGCAACAGGATGAGATGACGCAGAGTTCCTGCGGATGATTATTTTCCTATAACAGCACGTCCTGAAGTGTTTTGTTCCTTTTGATCCGCCAACAACTTTATTCATTTGAGTCGACTCCGCCCCTGTCCCGTGATTGGTCGGTTTCCTCAACGTGTTCCCGTTCAGGTTTGTGTATTTTGCGTGTCTTTGCCAAGACTTCACAATGAGCGCAATGTTTTCACGTGTTCCTGAGCCTTGTTTTCCACATTTCCTAGTATTGCTTGTGTTTTCATTATCGATGATTATCCCTTATTCAGTGCTAAGTAAGTAAATAAGTCTGTGTTTGGACAAAGTGTCCGCTCACTCACTTTGCAGGGACGTCATGCGGCCACATAATTACGCGTCAGATAAAATATATATTATCGAAGACGTTCCATATTTACAAACAACTTGGCGTTTGACATCTTTACACAAGCTGATATTCCTAATTATTATCTTCGCCTCATAAAATAATGCCGGAACGACAACAACGTTGCTATGTAAAGGATAATACACATTAATAAATAATAATAAACCCAGGCTGGCGACGCAGGACTCCAACGCGAAGTGGCTGCTCACCAAAGAAATTAATCATTTGTCACAGAATATAAATAATAATGACTGTATTGGTGTAAAAATGATTTTATTGCTTACACTAATGATGTGGCCCCTAGCAACAGCCTGTTGCTGTTATATCTAAAGAAACAACAGATGTCTATTTTTGCATAAGTAGATGTTGTAATTGACATACCTTGTGCTCAACGATCAACAGCAATCTTTTAATAAAGCTTTTTTTTTTTTTATTGTAGTGACATTATACTGTTGTATAAAACAAACATATTCTGTTTCCTTTAGTCTGACCATGATTTTTTGTTTCAGTGAGAATTGTTGTAAATGTTTTCCGAATAAATCTTACGTGCTTACTTACTAGCATCCAAACCAGATCAGAAAACCGGCTGTGGAACACACGTGTGTTTTATCAGATCGTGAAGCACGTGTACATGCCCTCCATGTGAAGAAACAATAGTGAGATAAAATGACAATCGCATGTTACGCAATCGATTTTCTGTTTGTGTTCTCGTCTCGATGCTAATAAATAAGTAAATAAGCCGTATCTGGAAAGCAGAGTTAAAACAGTTCTCATTGATCAAAGTGCTGCACAAAAAAAATCTATAAATAATGTATAGAGAATAAAATTATCCATAAAAGCAGACAGACAAACTAAAAGCAACAGAAAACACATCAAATGAAGATCGCAGCTGATGTGACAGACTGACGCCGATCGATCCCGATCATTAGCCAGCGTGTTCAGGTATTTAGAGAGTTTAAGACAGGATCTGAATCCTGAACGCAGCTCCAGAGGGTGTAGATGACTGAATCTCGCTCGCCTCTGAATTTTAATCGTGACCTTGGAACAGCCGACAGGTTTAATGAGGAAGACCTCGAGGATCTTTACACAGTCAGAGCTGGGAATGTCTCGGTATGTGATTTAAACAGTGACTGACATTATCGCGATTACTGGAATTACATTGAGTACAGATCATACTTTTATCCCTTTATAGTTACACTTACTGCTCGCTCCCTCACCAGCCTGTCTTTCTACCTTTCTTGGCGAGAAAAAAAAAGCTCGTCATGTTATCAAGAAACAGCAAAAATGATGCCATCATCAATCAGCGCATCGAATAGCCAGCAAACTGATGAAGTTACTGTAGATAGATGTTTAGAAATTGTATTTCGTTATCTAGGCTGTAAACCTACAGGTCATAATGTCCGTGTAAGATGTAAGCGCGGTGTGTTTGGCGTTGTGGTGTTTCGCATCCGTTTGAAGAGTCACATATCAGATATATATCAGAGAGAGAGAGAGAAAGAGAGAGAGAGAGAGACAGAGAGAGAGAGAGAAAGAGAGAGAGAGAGAGAGAGAGAGAGAGAGAGAGAGAGAGAGAGAGAGAGAGAGAGAGAGA
>JAQQZR010000036.1:1753109-1763326 GCA_030068235.1 Notoglanidium macrostoma | reverse complement strand
CACAGAAAGGCACCCTGGGTGACCCGGGGATCGAACCCAGGACCTTCTTGCTGTGAGGCGACAGCGCTAACCACCGCGCCACAGTGCCGCCCCTACTACACTATAGTGCAGGTCAATGAAATATATCATACTGAGACATACAGGATGCTCAAACGCCTACACCGTTCTTTACAAGGGCATCAGTAAGACTACAGAGACTGTATATGATTCTGTAGTTGTATAGGAATTAGTGTTAGAGTTTGCTTAGTGCTCAAAAAAACCCATTGGTGCAGAAAATTGCTTTTGCTTGTTCGATGCTGACTTATCACGGACATATATCTACCACGTGATAGCTTGCATGAGCCTTTCACGTGTAATATGGTATAATTTAAAGATTTTTTTTAACAAAATGCCTGACAGTATGTTATTAAATCCTGTTCACTTCGATGCACAGACAGTGCACAGGGACAATTTAGAGACAAGTCGAGTGATGTCTTGGTTTCTTTAAAAATGGAGCGAATTGAGAGCAAAGTGGATTTTTTTTGACAAATTTGGTGACTTTCTGAGGAAATTTACTGTATCTATTTTACAGAAAAATACTTCTGTTGTATTTTATAGGTATGTACTGCAAACAATACAATACTATGAACAGTACAACAGGATAGCGAACATATTATCTTTCACGTTTTAGTTGATTTAATGTTTATTTAGCAATGACAACCTTTGGGCAAACGTCAGCCCTCTGAGTTGTCGTTTATATGCTAGAAAAAACTTTGGTTTAGTAAAGAACTGGAAATCATTTTTTTAGTGCAAGTTAATTCAGTGGTTAATTAAATCTTTGAGATATGGGTCTTTCTCCCGAGGAAGAACCTGGATCCTGAACTTATTATATTCTGCCTTAATTGTTAGTTGCTTTGGATCGAACTATCAATCAAACAAGTAAATATAAAGCATTAAAGGTTGTCATCGATGAAATGACCAAAGATTAACCCCAAATAAAGATCAGCTGTTTCTGTAGGATTTACTTCACACCTTGCTTTCATCCGACTGCTGAAGCCGTGGTCCTCTAACAGCTTACAAAGCAGGTACAGAATCTCACTCGTCAAAAGATATCAGTTAGGACAGAGGTACAACATTTTTTGAAAACAATAGATATATCACAGAACAGCTTAAGCAAGTTGAGGAAATGAAGCACCACCCCGACATCACCAAGAACAGGACGTCCCTCCAAAATAAAAAAAAAGAGAAAAAGACAAAAACTTAGCAGGGATGCGGCCAGAAGACCTAAAGCAACATTAAGGAGCTGCAGGAACATCTGACAAGAAATGATTACTCTCTGCATGTGACGACAGTCTCTCATATTCCTCATGTCTGGGCTGTGGGGTAGGGCGACTATACAGAAGCTCTTTCTCACACACAAAAAAAAAATCAAGCCTAACTAAATCACAATAAATCAAGTGTCTAAACCTGTTATTTTTATGAGCAGAACAATTCCAAAAGGTATAATAATCGCATAATTCCTGAAGTTTCCAGAGAAACATCATAGCCAAGGTGAAGCATGGTGGTGGCAGCGTCATGCTTTAGGGCTGCTTTTCTTTACACAGAACTGGGGCTTCTGTGGTGGAGGAAGGGAAGCATGAAGAGCTATAAATACCAGTGAATTTTAAAAATAAGATAAGAAGATAAGATAATCCTTCTTTAATCCCACCACGGGGAAATTTGCAGCGTCTGAGCAGCAGAGAAAATAGTGCAATAGCAAGAAACATCCGTAAAAAAAGAAAAAGAAGCAAGATATAATAATAATAGGGGAAAGAAGACATCATAAACAAAAAAAAAAAAAACAGTCAGTTTACCGTTTAGTAAACATTATACAATAATATTTCACATGAAGGAATTGTCAGTCTTGGTGAGTGTTAAAACATTCAGGCATCTGAAGAGTGTAAAGAAATTTCACTTTTCACCACGAAAATGACCCAAAGCGTACATCCAAATCAACAAAGGAACAGCTTAACCAAAAGAAGAGCAATGTTTTTGAATGGTCGAGCCAGAGCTCAGACCTGAATCCATCTGTGGGGTGACCTGAGGCAGGCTGTGCACAGGAAATGCCCTCACGATTTGTCGCCTCTAGAATGTTTTGGGAAGAAAGAGTGAGAAAATATCGCCAAGTTAAAATATGCCATGCTGATCGACTCTTAAACAAAAAGACTGAGTGGTGTAATAAAATCAAAAGGTGCTTCAATAAAGTATTAGTTTAGGGGTGTGCATACTTATACAACTAAGTAATTGTAAGATTTTTTATTGTTCTTTTTTCCCCCTAAAAAAACGTTTCGGATTATTTTTCACTTTATTTATATAGTTTGCAATTTTACATTAAAAGACCTCACATGATTTCTCTTAGTGTCGTCCGTTTACATCACAAAACCCTGCCATTTTAGACAGGGGTGTGTAAACTTTTTATATCCACTGTAGAGGTGTAGGATCTGCAAATTTCTTTGGCTAAATTCTCATACAACTGTTCTGTTGCAGCATTAGCGTCTGAATTTCGTGCGTCGTTTCACCGTTTTTCTGTCTCTCAGATCGGCTAAAGGAACTAACTAGAGCAGTGATGATAACTGTAGGATTAGCATGCAGAAATTACAGGACATAATCAAAATAATGAGCGCTAAGAGTGAGTTTCCAATGTCTGGCTGTAGGGTAATTAGCCAGTTTGTATATTCAGATGCGCTTGAGCAAAAAATGCAGGTGTTCAGTTGTTCCAGCTTTGGGAAACATTGCCAGAGCTCAATTTGAAGGGACGGGAGAAAAAAATGTAAAAATCATTCCCCATGTAAAATCTCCACCGCCCTTTTCCATCTCTTTTGGATTATTGTTGTTTATGTAATATCATTTAGGATGCCCTTTATGGAAACCCTTCAGAAAGGGTGAAGAGAACGCTACAATAATATCTGTTGCTCCTTTTTTTAATTTGGATACCGTATATCAGAACCCAGCCAATTATGAAGGTTATTATATTTATTACTGTATTCTCAGAGTTATTAGTTGATTTGGCTGGGGATTCAAATTGAATTAGTTTAATCCAAACCTGTAATAACTCTTACAAATTTCCAGCCTATAAAACTATGGTTCTCAAACTGGGCTCTATGAATATATTGTTGTTGTTTTTTAATCAAACGATTTTAAAAAAATGAAGGTGGAGAATCAGCCGGTACCCAGGTTGCTACGATTATCATAATTTTAAACCATATCGACTGACCACTTGATATGAAACTAACCTGAATATGAAACTCAATAACACAGAAACGGAACATATATAAATAATGTTCACTTTAATCGAACTGCACTTCTAATACAATCATGACGTGCTATTAATATAACACAACCTGCTATAATATACATCTGGAACTGGAATAAATGATGAGTCTAATATTTATAGTGTGGAATAGTGTTCATGAAAGAAATTTATAGTGAGAGGGTTGGTGAAATTTATTTTTACAAAAAAGTCCGAATCCCTGCCTGAGGCCATACTATGAGGAGCTTTGCTAGCTACACCTAGCTAGCTGTAGCAGCTTTGCTAGCTGGCTAACTACCTGACAGGATAAAGACTGATTTAAGTGTTGTTTTGCTTATAGAATGCAGTTCTGGGCATTTCTAAAGCTAATGTAATGACAGCTGTGGAAAACAAACCATGCCAACACAATAAGAAAATCTAAAAGCTAAGTATGAAAATGTAGCTAGCACAGCTAGCTGTTAGCAAAGCAGCCTCTGGCTGTGGTTTGGCTGCCTTTTTTCTTGGGTCTGGGGTTTTCTCGCTGTCTTTTTTAGGTCTTAGGGAAGTCAGAGAAGTTTCATGTTTGTGTTTTTTTTGTTTTGGGGAAGGAAAACTAGCTCATTTTAGTGACAGCTAGCTTGAGGTATTTAGCCTATTTATTACGTTAGCTTGGCCTTCTGATCTGCATTTCCTGCCAGGTGTGTGAATATTACACAAACAATAAACAACTGTTGAGTTGTGAGAACGTTGTCCGGTGTGTTTTTCCAGTTTCTATCTATTAGGGCATTGAATGACACCTAATCACCATCTCCACATCCTTAACTGCTATAGATACAATCTCGTGCAATATGTCTTATGTGCAATAAGGTTTTTTATGTACAATAATGTTTAAAAAAAATTTTTTTAATTATTTTTGTGATTTTGTGTGAGTCTAATTTTTATACTTTGTGAATCTATTTATATACATGTATACATTGATGTATATATTCTTCTATTTTTTTTTATCTTATCTTCTGATTCTGACTCAATCTATAGGGCGACATATCCAGAAATACGAGCGTATTAAATTATCAAGACGGAACTAATCAGTGTTACCACCTCGATGTTTGCTCGTGGTCCTATAACGCGCGTCCCAAAGTGTTTTATTCCTCTTACGCCACAGCGGTTAGCCGACGATGACATATTTCAATTCATTAAAGAACAAAACGTATGACTTTTATCCAACATTTGCATTTAATGTCATGCAACGTCCATTAAACAAGTCAGCATGTACAGCAGCTATAACATTCCCTTACTAGACTTTTCTTCTTTCCTCTCTCTCTTAAAGTAGAAAACGCAGCTAACAAAGCTCTGACATCGGAGACTCCTTCCTTAAATGTTAAATAAACATGTCTTTACAAACAATTACCACAAAAACAATTAGTTAAATATAACAAGTTACTATAGAAATGATAACAAATTAGAATATAAGCTAAATCTGTGATTTGAAGCTGCACTATTGTCAGAGCTGCTGTTATAGAAAATTAATCAACACCTTCTGACCTGTCTGTCTGTCTGTGTGTGTGTGTGTGTGTGTGTGTGTGTGTGTGTGTGTGTGTGTGTGTGTGGATCAGACTGCTCTACAGTGCATTTTATATTGTGGAGTGCAAATTAAAACCGGAAATGCTGTAGCGCGCAAACGGTTAACGGCCTTAAGTGTCACGAGCTACAGGGAACATGTTGCCAGGGAAACGGGCGCCTGGCAACGTGCTAGGGGAGCTCGCGCGCGGAGAGCTTGCTGATCTTGCTCGCTAGATGGTGCAAGAGGCGGCGAGGACACACACACACACACACACACGCACACGCACACGCGCGCGCTCGCGCACACGCACACACACACACACACACACACTGCATCCAAAACAAAGCTGGTGGAGAACGGAGAGCACGGAGCAGCGCGCCACGGTGATATCTCGGGAGGAGAAATAAAGCAGGATTAATTTTTTTAGCATCATTATTGGTGTTGTTGTTGTTGTTGTTGTTGTTGTTATTTGTTGTGCTTGCGGTGCAGTGGTGAGCACTCAGCCCGCGGTGATGGACATTATGAGTGCGGTGCAGGATGCGTGTGTCTCCGGTCAATGGCTCACCGCGATCATCCTCAGCCTTTGCTGCTTTTTGCCTTCGTGCTTGCCTGCTGGACAAACTGTGGACTATGCCTCGAGTGAAAATGTGGTGAGCCGGCAAGGAGACACGGCGCTGCTCAGGTACACACACACACACACACACACACGCACACACGCACACCTTTGTGGTAATAAACACACACACCACGACCACTTTCCGACCTCCTCTGCTACTTTCTATTTCCCTCTTCTACCCTCTGTTACTCTTTATTACTCTGTAATACTCTATAATACTCTATTATACTCTGAGCTCTGCAGTTTGTACTTGTAATGCACCACATACGTCGTGCGCGCGCAAGCATGCACACACCACTATTTCACACTATAGTGCACTTCTTTATGGGGTGCCAAAACATTCCCAGCTCACCACACGCAATCCGTGCCATCTTTTTTTTCCTCTTCCCAAATGCAGCATTTGAGACTTTTAAAGTTCACCCCCTTTCCTCTGTTCACATCCAGAGCCCACTTTCATTGATTGCGTAACAGGAATGAGGGATGAGAAGGTTGTTGTTGTTGTTGTTGTTTATTCGCCTCTCCAAACCGGAACCCGTATGTCTTTTCTGCGTTCTGATGAGTATCCTTGTGCTAGACTTTTAAGCACTAAGCACAACACGGGACTGTGAATTCAGCATTCAGACTTCATGTGCATGAAAAAGCGTTCTATCAGCCATTTCAGAGGGAAAACCGGGAAAGCCGGGTTGCCAGATTGCGGCTTAGAAGTTAAAAAAAAATCACATCGGTTTCTGATTGATAGCTTGCTTGCTCTGGAAACCTTGTGCATCAGAGAGGATACGTGATAATTTGTAGTCAGCTGGGAAAGCTTTAAATCCAATCTGGCAACATTCAAACCGATATTATTTAATGATTTGTTAATTCGAGGAACGTTTTAAACGGGGATTCCAATCTGGCAACCCTGTTTTATTTCTCCTTACATTTACATTAATGTTTGAATGGAATTGAAATATCAACAATATTGATATTATTTAATGGTTTTAATCCAAGGTGGGGTGGAAAAAAGAGGGTGGTGTTGGCTTGCAAATGGTTGAATCAATCTGGCAACCCTGTAGCTATCACTGTGATCATATGATGTGAGACTTGAATAGACAGGATCTGCCCAACCCTCATCCTCATCTCCATCCGAACACTTCTGGGACCTGGAAAATGACAAATCATATGAGAAAATAAGTGTTCAATTTGAACTATTATACATTCATGGGTGTGTTCTTAAATTACAGCTGTTCCTTCAATCTCCTTTTTTATTTTTATTTTCAGTCACACTTTTCTGCAAACAAATAAACTTGTTCACTGTTGATATATTGTAGTTTCGAAATATGGGAGGAAGCGGCTTTGGTAGTCAGTTGTGAACGTTTTGGCTCGTTTTAATCCCATCTGGCAACCATAGATTTTTTTCTTTTCTTTTTTTTTTTTACAATACCATCTGTATAGAATTCAAACATCAATCATATTAATTTTATCTAATGGCATTAATCTAAAGAGGGTTTAGAAGCAGGGTGGTGTTTTCTTGGAGACAGCTGTTTCAACCTGGCAACCCTGTAGCTACCACTGTGATCATATCATAAGAGATTCGAGTAGACAGGACCTTCCCTAACCTCATCCTCATCCTCAACGTCATCCTCATTTTTACCTGTACACCCCTGGAACCTTGTTAAACCAAAAGACAAATCTTTAAAAAAAAATAATAATAAGGCTTTAAATAAGAATTATGGGCGTGTCCTAAATCAGGCACTTCTTCAAACTCGGGCTTTTTAAAAAAAAATATTTATTCTCAGTCCCATTGCTGTGGAAACAATAATCCTCTGCATCACAGATATCATTCAGTTTAGAAGGAATCTCATGTTAATCCAATCTGGCAGCCCTGCCTTCTTTTATTTTCACATTGGCATTTGTAGAGAATTAAAATAGCATTAATGCTGATATTATTTAATGACTTTAATCCAACGAGACAGGCGTAGGAGGAGATATTGGTGTTGATTCAACCTGGCAACGCTGTAGCTACTACTATGATCATATCAAATGAGACTTTAATAGACAGGACCTGCCCTAACCCATCCTTATTCTCACCTGGTGCCTCCTCAATGTAAAACGATAAATCGTGGCTTGAATGTAAAATAAAATAACACTATTGATGGGCGTGTTCCTCGGTCAGGGCCTTCCTCAAGCTCTTGAAGTGCATTAATACTTTTAGTTCAATGAGAAAGGATTTCTGAATTTTCTGCTCATTGGGATGACGCTGAACCGATGGCTTGATTGATCGTTAGTCCTCACTACTGTAGATGTATTTGCGATCATTTTAAATGCTAAGTCATGCTGTGACCAATAAGAGGCTTTTATTTAAGGCACAGCGCTCATATCGGTGTCTGTACAGATTTCCAGTCATCAGCCGAATCTATTCATTTATGTCAGAATTAATGCAGGTAATGGAGTGAAGTGAGTGCGTCTGATTAGTTTCGTTCTCCGTGTAATCCCCAGCACGTGATTGACAGCAGTCAGTGCCGCTCTGGACTTGTCTGATGTGATGGATTTGTTCTCAAAACCTTACAAATGGAGTCCAGATACAGCAATGTAGTGTAAACTGGATGGATATTTATTTTTTTTGTTGATTTTGCTGTCACATCCAACATCCTAGAACAACTATACGGTCGTGAGGTGTGTCGGCGGTGTCAGAACGCGTGATGTGACGCTCATCGAAGTTCTGGTAGCGTGAGAAACGTCTCACTGCTACGACGTTCATCTGAAATCCACCAATAGGACGATGACTTCAATGATGACATCACGGGACAGCTGCGGATACGCCAGCAATGATGGTAAAACGTAAACGGAACATCCTATCGGACGGAAAAATGTATCGATTGAAATGTATTGCCTCCATTGATTAATACTCAGTAGTTTACTACTTCGCTCATTTTTCGGTATCAATATCGGTATGAGCGAGTACCGAAACACATGTACTTGTTTTTATAACCAAATGGGCCTGATAGATTAACTCTCGACTGCTCAGATTGTAATTTCTGACCGAAACTACTTGAAATATCTACAGTTTCAAATGTACGAGTACTTTTTCCTTTTTTTAAGTAAAGCCAACTTAAAAGCCAGCGTTAACCGAAAACCCTTCAGTGCTGGAATCTAAATTAGAGCAGTGAATATGAATTCATGAGCAGGGATCCCTCCGTGTTCTCATGGGCTGAAAGGAAACGCTGGCTCCCTGTCTTCCTCATTAGTAGAAGCTACGTAGCGGAGAGACTTCGCTGAGATTCGGGACCTGACTGTTGGACTATTAATCGATGCTGCATGGCTGATGATTGTCTGGAAATATACAGCCACCATTTTATATTTTAACCAAAGTCATTATCAGAATGGCTGTGACGTTACTCGATATCACACACACACACACACACACACACACTGACATTTCATTTCTTCACTGTAGAGGAGGATATTTAGGTGTCACCGGTTTAGCATGCTGAACTGTAAAAGTAAGAGAGTAATGAAAAGCCTGCGGTGTTTTGAAGTAACACAATCTCGAAAAATAATCTTTTATGAGAATAGACATGACACTGATACGATATCCGGCGGATCGGATATCAGAGAAAACGTATTGTGTATATAAATGCACTGTCCGCTTTAATAGGACCTCCTGGTGGAGCAAGGTTCGACGTGTTGGGCGTTCTGACATGCTTGTCCGCTCACCACGGCTGTAAAGAGTGACTATGTGGGTTACTATAGACTTCCTGTCAGCTCAGAGCGGTCTGGTCATTCTCCTCTGGTCTCTCCCATCAACAAGGGGTTGCAGCGTGCAGACCCTGGGCTCGCAGGATGGTTTTTGTTTTCGGCACCATTCTAGAGACTGTTGCGTGTGAAACTCCCAGCAGCTTCCGAAGGACTCGATCCGGTACCAACAGCCACGCCATCGACTTAATCAGACTTCTCCGTTCTGATGTTTGATGTGAACATTAGCTGAAGCTCTTGATCTGTATCTACATGACTGTATGGATTATGCTTCCGCCATACTTTTATACTATTATATATGTATATATTTACTATCTAAGTGCTTTTTGGGTGAAAGAAAAGAGTTTTTCAAGAAAACAGTATCAATAAGATTTTAGGATAAATATCGGAAAAGAGAACGTGGCATCATCGTGCCATCTTTAATAAAAGAATATTATGTAGCTACACTAGATTATACCTGTTAAACGTGGTCATCTATACCGCAGTGCTGTTCACTGCTTTGGAACGGTCAGATTAAAAGCAGTAACTTTTCAGGAAAGGCAAAGGTTTACGCTTTGGGGTTTCTACGTAACACGATGAATGTTTCAATTTTCCGTTTTTTCAGCTTCAAAGAGAATAGCTAGGAGCAGAACTGTAACTGTAAAGGGATAAAAAGTACACCACGCTGTTTAGCCTGACACGTAAGAATAACGGGATTGCTCTGGTATGCGAGGAATGAAACAGTCACTGAGCAGGTGTAGTGTAATAGTCGAATTCTCCCACGGTTGCTCTTTACTGAGTTACAGCGTCACCGCCTGAGCCGTCGTTAGACATGACAAAAGGCCAAGTGGAGCTCAAGCTCCCAAATATCTTTTGTTTTTCATGGTCACGGAGGTCTTTCTCCGGCAGTCGTGCGGGCCGTAATGAGAGAGCCTCTCAGACCTGACCAGCATTCTCATCACCTCATGCCTGAATATTATTTGGGTAATTAGTGGAAGGAGCACAGCTCATCACGCTTCGCAGACCCGAGCTGCACGTCGTGTGGTCCGGCGCTCGTCATCCCCCCCCCCTCGCGCGATTTG
>JAQQZR010000036.1:1663902-1676402 GCA_030068235.1 Notoglanidium macrostoma | reverse complement strand
CTCGGCACAGCTGTCGGTTAGCCAGCCCCCTATCATAACGTGTCACATCCGCACGAGAACTCTGCAAAAACCCTTTCGCCTTGTTGTAATCAACATACAAACATAACCGTGTAGATCTTTAAGAGGCACAATACGCAGCGCTGTTTGTCTTGGATTTGTTTTTACCAAGCAAAGTGCCAGATGTTCAGCTTCTCCTTCCTGCTTTCATCCGTGCCCTATGCCAAACGCGCCTCGACTGACAACACGGAAAATAAATATACAAACGTGACGGATTAGGTGATGTCACGTAGCCGCGCAGATTGTGAGCTTTTAGAGCTAATATAATGCATTCCTATGTCAGAATCCTGGCATCCTGGATTAATGCGTACTGTACATCCGTGTGATTTATGTACAAAAAGGTGTAAATAATTTCCATCAGGATGAAGATCTGTGCTTTTCCCAGGCAAAGGCCGACGTCTCCTCATTAATACGGGAGCGGGCTTCCAGCTTTAATGGAGCTTAATGGAATAATGTATAACGCTTTCTACTGCTGCTACGAGAAAGCAAAAACAGATTTTCACAAAAGCCTTTGTGATGTTTGAGTGTAATTATAAAGGTGTTTGGAGTTCACCTTTTAGCGGTGTGAAATTATACAACAGATGTAAAAGCATCGAGCTTTGGATTAGTGTAGCGGATTATGCAAAGATCACAGCAGCTAGTTGTGCAACGCATGTTTTATTCTTTCATATTTCATATTTCATATAGTTACTTTTATATCTAGGCTTATTGCTTATATAATGCGTTTTTAAATTCGGAACAGTGTAGAAGAAATTTTTTTTTTTTTTTTTTTTTACATTGAATTAACCTAGCAGTCGATATGCTAGCAGCCTAGCGATGGTTATTTGCACGTTTGCGGATATTTTCAGAACAACCATTTCACGTATTTTAACCCGTTCATCATGTCTAAATCAGAAAGAGACACTGATTCGTTTGTGATTTGGTTTGGCTTGCTCTCACACTGCACATAATTAAATAAACCAAACCCCCCCCCACTAAACAGCATTGCCTGAGGGGAATGTAGGGATGAAAATATCCTCATTAAATGGTTTCTTTCATTGTTCAGAAAAACAGTGTTCGAAAAAGAAGGCAAACACATCATCACCAAGTGTGAGCAGAATTCAAAAGAATCGCCGGCGCATGGAAAACACGGAGCCGGTGCTCCATAAATACTTCCATAATTACATGCGTAACTTGTTTAAAAGTAGTCCCTTTGTTTTTTCGTCCTAATCCTCAGCACTCGCACCATGTCTGCAGCACTCCGGCTCTGTCCTTTGGCTCGGTTTATCAGCCACAAAAATGCTACGCGTCACGTCTTCCTGTGACGAATCGATTGCGAGTCGAATCTCGCCCGAGTCCGCTCGGAAGCGGACTGAGATCGTCTAGCTCAGACGCAGCGCGCGTTCTCACCTGTGCCCAAAGAATCTGAAGAGCCTCAGCAAGGTGAAAAACACACCAGGGTTCCATTCAAACACACTGAAGGCTGCAAATGAAAGCACTATTATAGGCAATGAATATGCACTGGGTTCTAGGGACCCTAATTTATCAGGAATAAATAGAAGATGTTCAATTTTGGGACACAATCAGCTTTCAAGCCACCAGAGAGTGAAAAGGAGGGTTGTTAATGGGGAACAACAGCGGAAAAAGAAATTATAGCTGCAGAAATATTTAGATATCGCGCACAAAGCTTCTTCGTTTTTTTCAAAACCAGTTTTCGTTCCAGTTCTTTTCTCTTTTTTTTTTTCCCCCGGAAAATATTTTTCAGTCTGTCCTCTTTTTAATGTGCAGAGCGGGGCGAAGCATGTCCTGTACACATGACACACGGTCCATTCGGAGGTCCACGTTCGCACCGGGTGTTAACGTGCATCCTGCGTGATCTGATCGTAAGTGGACGGCGCTAAGTACAGGTGTGAACAGGGTCAGACGTGTCTCGATGATGCGTTGTAGTCCAGGACTCATATAGCAACCTCGCATTAGCAGCGTGACCGTGAAAGCGCCTCGACGTGTCCCGGACAGCAATAAAGGACCACAGCGTTTATTTACCAATGTTGCTAGGCAACGACGCAAAATGGAAAGCCACACTTCTCCATGGAACCCACTTTGCTTGAGCTGTTTTTCTGAGTGTTCTCCATTTAACCATTTAACGCCATGATTGTGCAACCGTCAAACAAATCGCGCATCATGGGTAGCGTTTACTTTCAGGCTTTAGATCGGATCGCTTTCACACCAAATAAGAACCGCACCTGAGTTCAGGTGAACCAGACCCCAGACCTCAGACCCGGGTCCTGAGTCTGGAAAACAGCGTTCACATCGACAAAATGAACCAAACTATCGGCGCGAGCAGACCCTGGATGGCACTAAAAGCTCTAGTGTAAAAGTCACTGCATCATTGCCTTAGCTGGAACGTATGTAATCACTGCGAGACTGGTTTGATGATGGTGCTGAGTGGTAGAGCTCTCTGCCGCTAGGCTAATGGATAAAGACGACGCTGTAACAAAAGAGAGGAAAGCAGTTGCTTTTCCTAGCTTCATTCGTAGTCTGATCTCTCATTCATGTGTAAGTTTTGTTATCAGACCAGTAAGTTGTTCTACTTTACTAAATTAGTACACGACGGATAAAATGGCCCATTAAGCGGAGATACAGCACAGACGCGCCGGATGTGTTGGAAAATCTGCTTTAAGGAATTAATAAAGCACTCCGTGTTGTGCTGTTACAGGAAAATGATCAACTTCCAGGCCGCAAGAGTAACTGTGCTTCATCAAACCGCTTCTTCGGCGATTATATAATGTTGTGCTGTCAAGTTTTTTTTTCCATTCTTTTCTTATTTAACACCCACCTAAATACCCTGCATTCTGTTAAAGAGAAGTGAAGTTACTCGTTCATTTGCATTCCCTTCACAGGATCCAGAAAGACCAATTAACACTTTTTTTTCCCTCCGGCCTGTCAGAGAGCAGTTTTTTTAGCAGCTGGGAACCTCAAGTCGACTGTGTTTTAAACCCTTAGACAAGAAATGCACAACTTGATGGATTAAAATGTCTTTTGTTTGTTAATTAAATTAAATTATCCAAGGAAGTCCAAGTCGACCAGCATCTGGTATCTATTGTACACTTTTCTGGCGATGAGCTTTAGGATCTTGGACAATCTGCTGCATTCTGATTGGATCTCTGCATTTCTGAGCACTAGACTTTCTCTCGAGAAAACACACTGAGGTTTTTTCATGCATTGAGAAAAAAAGGTTTGTGAAATCTCAGATTTAAAGACATGAGAGTTTTCTGTAATTGGCCGTCTGGTATGTCAGCCAAACTGAGCCAAATCATGGGACTGGACTCAAACATGGAGTCCCCATGGACTAGCCTATATTTTTGCTAATCTGGTTTTATTGCTAAAAAGTTTGGGTGTTATTCTTAGTTGGCATGTAGCGATATATCATGCATCGGTAAATCGCGGTACAACTTTACGGTGAGTCGAGTCAATGGAAATAAAAAAATGAACCAAGATTCATCTCTTAGTTGTTCTGAGCTGTAATTGCATTGTTTAGACAGAAGAGAGCGCAGTTACGTAAAATATTGGAATGAACATGATGTCACCGTGGGGGGACATAACACAGCTCTAATGCTATGAAAGCAACACAAAAATCTAAAATGGGAAAGAGCTTTTGTGCGATTGAATTCGCAAACAGATTCAACAAGAAATCTAAAACAAGAAAGGAGAAGCAAATGGAGGTAGATGTTTTATGTTTATGCAGACTACAGCCTTCACAAATGTTCATCAATTTTAAGCAAAAGCTTGTTGGTAACTTTTGTTCTGTTTTAAATAAAAGGAATATTTTAGGTAACAGGCTATTATATTTTACTCCAACCTTTGTAAAAATGTATTACAGATTATTAAGAAAATGAAGCAAATTTATTTTTCTAATTTAACAAAAACAAGTTGATGAAGAACAAGAAAATAAATATTGCGTTGTTTTTGGTAATAAAATTTTCTTTTTTTTTTCTCTCAAAAATATCATGGCCATGTGAATTGGGTGAATCATTGCATGTCTAATTTCCGGTTAAAGAAATAATAAGGGGTGTGATTATTAACGATTAACATGTCCATTTTTTTTTTCTGCTAATCAGGCAGTTATAAGCTGGTTTTATGCTTAAGACTTTACGTCTTGATTTGCCACACAGTAAGGCTCATGGCTGCTAATTGCAGTGCTGTAATACACCCCGCTGTGCATAATGTGGATGTAGTGGACAAACGGCGGGCGTTACTTCAAAGAATATAAGCCACTAAAAGTCTTGAAAGACTCTGGCTGACTGAGCCGTCGAGAAAGCAGCAACTGCTCGCAAAGAGCCGTATACATTTTCATTTTCATCAAGACCTCTATAATTACGGCGGATTGACATTATGAGGCCCCACAGACAAATAATGGATCGTCTTGATTGACCATCTTTACTGCACTGTGCGAAATGGAATCTATTCTTCAATTTGATATGGCAGGAGCTAATTTGTCATATTTACAGAGATTTGTGGCTCCGTGCTTAATGATTTCCAATCAGCGGAATACATTTCTCCCTCTCCCGTTCTTTCTCCACGCGCCTCGCCCTGCCTTTGTTTCCTTCCCGACTCGGCGGTTATTTATAAGGATTGGCCGTATTAGAGGAGGAACATGATGTTATTCTTGAATAGTAAATGGAAATCTTAATGAATTAATAAATCTCGGCTGCTAAAGCCAGCGCTGGCGGACACACGACGCCACAAAGAGCTGGAGACACGGCTGAAGCCATTTTTTCTGTTTGTAAGCTGATAAGTCGTGGACTGATGAGTCCATTACTACGTTTGGGCAGAAAAGCTCACACTGGATCTGCGACTGAACAGGCTGGAGAGGTGAGTTATTAATTGGTCTTTGCAAAAAAATTAAAAAAAAATTAAAATGCTCAGTGGAATAGTATTTTGTGGCAAAATAAATCTTGCCTTTGCCAGGACACATACCAATTAATCATTTAATGTGTCCACACACAGGTGGACACGCAGCGCTAAAGCCAGTGAAGGGTTAGCGAACGCGGGCTTGCAAACACTGGAGCCATCAGAGTGACATTTAGAGACCAAATAAAGCAAATTATATTAAAATTTAATTTCTGTTTAATCATTAGCCAAGGACCTTTTGCCATGCAGTAATCGACCATGTCGTTGTCAAGCATCTAATAAGCTGATATTACCTCTTAGATCTCTTGTAATATCTGTGCATTTCAGTAAAACTCTTGGAAATGACTTCAGAACCTCACTGGAGTACCGATATTTTCATTCATTCATTCCTACAAAAAATGTTTCGTTTTTTTTTTTAACACAATATCTCTGATCATAAAGTATATTTCAGATATTTTTTATGGATATTATGGATGGATTTCCGGATTCATTGAAAAAAGTGCATTTTATTGTGATTTCAACAAAGTTTGATGAGTTTTATTTGAGATCCGTGTGTAAAATGTTTTTATCAACATTTATGTTATATATATATAATGTGACTTTTTTGTAAGAAGTCCTATAGCATAGGTAATGATAAATCAGGGAAAAGTGAATCACACTTTTATTACTCTCATCTCACATTGTTATTTTTTGTATAATCATCATCAGAACGAACTTGAACAAAGTTCAGAGTTTTTTCAGTTAAGCTAAAGTTCGGAGATACCAAGTTTCTAGGGCTTTCTATCCAAAGTTTTTCAGAGTTTCAGAAATATCAGCCCAAGTTTCCGTTTTTCAAAGCTAAATTTTTCAATGTCAAAGTTTTCTTTCTTTAAAACCAAGTTTGCGAGTTTTTTTTTTTTTTAATTAAAACCATTCTTCTGAATTTTTCAGTAGTTTCAGATTTTTTTTTTTTTCACTTTCAAAGATTTCCATTAGAACCAAGTGTATTATTTTTTAAATGTATTTCTTTTTTCAATCAAACCAAGTTTCAGTTTTTTATATCAAAAACGTTTTTCCATTTTTAGAGTATTTCATTTGAGCTAAGGTTGAGTTTTTCCAGTTTTTTTCAATTGAGCTAAAGTTTTGAGATTTGCAATCAAATGTTTTTCAGAGTTTCAGAAATATCAACCCAAGTTTCAGTTTTTCAAACAAAAAAATTTCAACGTCATTGTTGAAGTTTTCCATTAAAAACAACTTTGAGGGAGTTTTTTGTTATTATTAAAACCAGGATTGAGATTTTTTAAATTAGGAAGTTTTTCCATGTCAAAGTTTTCCATTAAAAACAAGTTTGAGAGTTTTATTATTATTATTATTATTATTATTATTATTATTATTATTATTAAAACCAAGTTTGAGATTTTTTTTTATTTTTCCATGTCAAAGTTTTCCATTAAAAAAAAGTAAAATTTTTTTCAAAAGAAGACTTTTTTTCTCAATCAATCCAAGTTTCAGTTTTTATATCAAAAACGTTTTACCATTCTTAGAGTATTTCGTTTGAGCTAAGGTTGAGTTTTTCAGTGAAACTGAAAAATTTTTTTTTCAATTGAGCTAAAGTTTTGAGATTTGCAATCAAAAGTTTTTCAGAGTTTCATAAATATCAACCCAAGTTTCAGTTTTTCAAACAAAAAATTTCAATGTCATTGTTGAAGTTTTCCGTTAAAAACAACTTTGAGGGAGTTTTTTGTTATTATTAAAACCAGGATTGAGATTTTTTAAATTAGGAAGTTTTTCCATGTCAAAGTTTTCCATTAAAAACAAGTTTGAGAGTTTTATTATTATTATTATTATTATTATTATTATTATTATTATTATTATTATTATTTTTAATATTATTATTAAAACCAAGTTTGAGATTTTTTTAATTCATACATTTTTCCATATCAAAGTTTTCCATTTAAAACAAGCTTAATTTTTTTCAAAAGAAGAGTTTTTTTCTCAATCAAACCAAGTTTCAGTTTTTATATCAAAAACGTTTTTCCGTTTTTAGAGTATTTCGTTTGAGATTTGCAATCAAAAGTTTTTCAGAGTTTCATAAATATCAACCCAAGTTTCAGTTTTTCAAACAAAAAAATTTCAACGTCATTGTTGAAGTTTTCCATTAAAAACAACTTTGAGGGATTTTTTTCTTATTATTAAAACCAAGTTTGGGATTTTTAAAATTAGGACGTTTTTCAAAGTGTGAGTGTCAAAGTTTTCCATTAGAACCAAGTTTAATGTTTTTCAAAAGAAGAGTTTTTTCTCACAATCAAACCAAGTTTCAGTTTTTATATTAAAACGTTTCGGAATATTCCATCAGAACTAAGTTTCTGAGGTTTTTCAGCCAGGCCAAGTTAGAATTGTTTAACAGCGCTGAGTTGCAGAGTCTGGCAACAGAAATGAATTTTATCAACTAAAACAAATTTCGGTGTTTCAGTAGGTCCGGTGTTTTACTCCCAGCCCACATCCGTAACGTTTTACAGGATGAGTTTATGCAGCAACATCCAAAGCTTCTGTTCAAAGCTTATTCATATCAATGTGATGAATAAATTGCGACTTTTTGTTTCCTTGCCACATCCATAACGCTCGAACCGCCCTAGAACTGAATTTCTGGAACTGAAATATTTTTTTTAATAGAACAAAGCTTTTTTTTTTTTCTTCTTGTATAATTCGAAACAAGTTTCCGAAGTCTTGTAAGCAAACATTATCAAATGATCATCTTAATGTTTCCTTGTCGTCTGTGCGGGTTTTTCTTATGTACGTCGCTGCTATTTCCGTCCGTGACTCTCATCCACGTGTTTACGTGCGAATAACGTCAGCAACCGGTCACCTTTAAGCGGCCGAACGAGTTGGTGTTAAACTCTTCCTCAGACTTTCTAACGTCTTCTGCGTACCATTTTCACGAAACAATTAGAAATACCCAGGTTTAATAACTGTCGGTGCAGGAAATGTAAAGAAGTGTGTGTCTGAGGGTTTAACCGCCTCTGTGAGCCGTCAAACCCGGCAGCACACTCTCTTTGTTATTTTTTTGACTTTGCTATTTCCAGATCCTCCATCTGGTGGAACTTCAGGAACTTGCTAATGATTTACAGTTGCGCTCTGCTGTGATGGGGCCTGTAAATTACTTGGATTATAGAGCTTTTTAATGTTTTCTCACTGCTGCTTTGCATTAGCTAATCCTGCCGCGTGCTGCCAAAAGTGATGACGCCTTAAAGTAGCAGTATAATTTAATCAGGGAACTTGAGTCATGAATTTGCATTTAATACAGAATTACTTTTCCTTTCTTGGATTTGGAGAAAGGGATTGTGTTCTCGTTTTTAAAAGGCTACGGAATTGTACACAAATATATAATCCTTTTTTTTTTTTTTTTTGATACCGTATAATCTCTATTAAGTATTCTCTTTATGCGAGTCTTATACGGCAGCTCGATGTCTTCCACTCAGTGCTTCTGGCATTATTCTGTAAATCAGGAGGCTTGGACTGGAACGTCCTGTCTTACTCCGTCTAAACGTACAACATCCGAACCAGCAAAGACACTTTCCTCTCGTTCCGAGCGCAGTTTTGCTTGAATTCTCCATTCTGATTGGTCGGATTCATTTTCTGCAATAGCTCGCATTGGTACAATGCCGTTTCTATAGCAACAGCTCCTTCAAAGGGACTTGTACGCCAGACACGTCACATAAGGAATGTGTACTTGGTGACACGTGACCCTTTTCTGTCATTTCCGAAACATTTCTGAAAGGAGACTCGCGTGTCAGATGTACAACTGTTTCGGACTTTTTCTGGCACCTTCAGGACAGGCGACGTCACGCTTTCCGGTTTCTCGTTCAAGTGACAAGCTGCGTTTGTTTGTTTTTTGCATATTGGTTTTAAGAACGAGGGAGGTTTATAGCTGCTATAACGTCAGTGAGAACAGGAGCTGACTTGTTCCACAGCATTAAATGTAGCTATAAATGGATAAAAAGTCTAAAAATGACAAAAAGACCAAAATAAGGGGAATGAAAGGCTTAGGGTCGTGCTGTTGCAGAGAAATAACCAGCAGGTTCTTGATTATTTTTCCTGTAGCAGCACAACGCCGAGTGTTTCCTTCTTTTCTTATCTTCGTGCCTTTGCGCTGATTTTTCTGCCGTTTCTTCAGTCTTAAAAAAAAAACGTTGAAACGATTTTATTTGTAGAACACGACACGCGACTTGACTTGACTTGACAGCTTCACTTTAGTCGTTTAGATTTAGACACATAAACAGATTAAACTGACAAATCTGTCTCAATCTGCCGTTTTATCTCGATGGCTCGTACTACGACGTTAAATGCGTTAAATAGCCATTTTCTTAAAGACTAAGAAAACCTGAAATGGGTTAAAACGTTAAATGTCAGGATTTGCACTTGCACGCTTGCCTGCACGTCACAGGATGGATCTTTTAAACGTTCGTCTTTTACCTTCCCGTATGATAAGTAGAACGACGCGCGAGTATAGATTTACGAAGGCGATTATTTTAAAAGTAAATGACGGTTCTGCTTGCCTAGCTTTTTCCCTATTCCGGCTCCTCCAGTTCTCAGCTCGGAAACGTTTTTCATTCTGAGCAGCGAGCTAAAATCTCCGACCTCGGGAAAGTAAACTGATTAGCATGCCCGAGTGGGTGATAAATATTTTGACTCCCCTTGCAGCCAAAATGTCACCTAACGTGCCAAATGTTTGAGGTAAACAAGGACCGCTATTTCCGCTCTCCAGTGAAGGGTGACTTTCAGAAAGCCGAGTTCTCCGGTTCGGTCCGCTCGCTTTCCCGTGATCACAACAGCGCGCAATACCTCGTAAAGAATTTAGGCCACTGCTTAATTCATTACAGAAATGAACACAGGGCCTCCTGCGCTACAGGTCACTTTGACTCAATGGGTATTTTCCTCGCCTCTTTCTGGAACCCAGCCGTACTGACACTTTGGCTGCGTGCTGCTGGATTCATTCCTGAACTCTGAGGTTATTAACGTGTCGATCCGTGCTGCCGTGAGGTCATGACGCAGCTCATCAGCTCCTCTTAAAGGTGCCGGCGGATTGAATTTGAGATGAAACACTGCGTCATGCTGTCATAGAACAATAATCAACAGCAGTGTGGCGTGACGAAGGCGGCGTTTTATTCCTCTTATTCCACAGCAGTTTGCCGACAATGACTATTTTCCGTATATTAAAGATCTAGAGCTTGTTACCAAGAAACTCGACACAAAGCGTAAGGTTTTCTCTCACCTCCGGCGTCGACAAATCTAGAAAACCAGAACGATCCCGTGACCACTGTGTTTGACCAATCAGTGACGTGTACTATTTCTAGCTCCGCCCACGCGCTTCTGTCCTGAACCTAGGAATTAGATTCCGTCGATGTGCTTTTTATTCCTCCCCATGAATCAGCCTGAGACATCATGGATCATGCTAATTAGCTCCGTTTATGTTGCCCGTGACCTCCGCGTGCTGGCTTTCATGTTTCCCGGGTGGTTTGTTTGTCTGCGGTCTGTTTTGCTTTCATCACTGATTGTAAAAACGAAAACGCGTCCGGATTGCTGCCTGTTCGTTAGCGCGATGACGCGAATCAGTCTTACATTCTCATACTATATTCCTGTACCATAATGCAACGCTGCCTCTTTCTGTCCCTGTTTCAATTATAAAAATGCTCAAAGGACTCTTTAAATGGGCTCGCGCCGGTACCGGGCGTCGCTTGTCGCGAATTAAAAAGAGCAAGAACTTCTAATACATATGGCAAAACTTCATCCACGCTGCGTCCGTCTTCCGTCCAGCAATTTCCAAGCTGTCCCCGAAGAGCGCGCGGAGGAGAAATAATGAAAATAATCTGTTTAAAATCCAGGCTTTGAGGCACAGATGGAGGCTTGAGAGGAGTCAGGGAAACATCGAGATGCTCCTAATGTGAACTAAGAAGGCTCTTTAAGTGCCGAAAAGAGCGCGCCGGAGCCGTATAGAAGCGCGGAGTGATGTTCCTTTCTAAAATAACACTTTGTATTTCTCTGCATTGCATGGTTATTGCATCGTGTTGCATTATCCTGCGTATTTTACACACCTTCATGTTACGGTGCAAAACAGCACCATCTGTCACGGACCTGACACCAGAAATGCGTCTTATGGACTTCACTTAAAATTTTTAATCTCTGCTTCGTGAGTACTAAAAGTCTATTTACTTTTAGCGGTGATGAAATGGGTGAGTGTAAACGGTGGAACATCGCGGTAACGGGATGCGTTTGTTCAGCACCTGGACAGGAACGCAGCAGATCTTTTTACGAATCCGATGGAGAACCGAGACAAAACCCGAGGCCGGTGTTCATAAGGCTGTACATAAGAACACAATATGGCGACATGGGCATTTATAAAGGCTTTCGACTGTCATAAAAAGGGCAGACTACCGAGTCAGGAGATGTTTTTGAACCGTACTGCTCGGTGTTATCGCAAAGATATGAATAAAACCAGGACGTGTTCGATTCATGCGTAATTCCGCTTCAGGTCGACATTAGCGCTGTGTACTTCTGGTATGTTGTTGCGTCTTCATGGTTATAGGATTTCTATGAATTCTTACATGTAATATAGGTTCATAAATACTGCTTTAGGGTGACATAAGGATGTGCTATAACACCAGTTTAGGTGTAAAGATCGGGACTTCTTCCATAAACATCTGTAAATACAAACGTGAGCCGTTAATTCCGTCCGCATGTACCTGTATCGAAGAGTTAACATTTATAAGCGTTATAAGTCCCATTGCAACAGATGCAACCTGTCATGAACACTGCGTAAGGTTGTTATAGCACCTAAAGAAGACAGGAAGTCGTTATAACAGTTTCCTAGGTGTATGGATAATAACTATAAAGGGAACACTAACTGCTGGAATTTGACCCTGTAGATGGAAAGACGGTTCAGATCGGCTGGTTTGTCATTGACGCACATAAGGGTGGGCGTGGCTAAAACATTGCACTGCAGCCAGCCAGCAGGGGCGCTAGACCCGTGGCCGCTTCACTGTTTAGAGATAATACATCGCCATTTTTATACAGTCGATGGTTATAACGCAAGTCGGTCTGCAAAGCGCCAACTGTATGTGCCATGGCTCAGGTGTTACGCTAAGTGCGGATCTGTACAACAGTTGCTGTCTGTTGGAATAAGCGTCTGCGTAGCTTTATGTCAGTTGTTAGCAGGAGCAGCTTTCATGAAGCCCTTCTTGACCTTCGCTTAGGTAAAGCTGTACAGAGAGAGTTCAGAAATAAATAGTCTGAACACAGCCTTGCACCTCCACGACTCACAGGTGATTTTCAAACGCTCGGTCGTCTGGAATATAAATGCACTTGACTGAAATTCAGACATTGCAAGCAATTTAACGCTAGCCAGTAAGACATAACGTGAATCTCTCTCTCTCATACTCTCTCTCTCTCTCTCTCCTTCTCCCTCTCTCCCTCTCTCTCCCCCTCTCTCTCTTTCCTTCTCCCTCTCCCCCTCTCTCTCTCTCTCCCCCTCTCTCTCTCTCCTTCTCCCTCTCCCCCTCTCTCTCCCACTCTCTCAT
>JAQQZR010000036.1:1626645-1637716 GCA_030068235.1 Notoglanidium macrostoma | reverse complement strand
AAGATGCTGGGATTGGCTCCAGCTTCCCCGCCACCCAGACGGATAAAGCGCTATAGATAATGGATGGATGGATATACTCCTATGTTATGATAGGAGTTCTTCAGTTTTATATCAGTTTCACATCAAGTGTCATGACTTTCTAACGATATCGACCCAGAAAATCTCAGGAGAACCTTATGTCAACAAAAAACACGCAACTAAACTCAGGTCTCAAATGCCAGTTGGTGTGACAGCCCTTATATATTTTCAAGTAGGTTTATGTCAGCTGTCATGGCTTTCTAATGAAATCATCATTTCAAGCTTATATTGTGTCAATATAATCAGGTTTTATGTCCAACGTAGTTATGACAGTTATGACAGCTATTATGCTCTAACAAAGGACTTTATTAGGAATACCTACACACCTACTCATTCAGCCTATCATCTGGCAGCAGCACAGTGCATAAAATCATGCAGCTTCACTTAACGTTCACGTCAGCCATCAGAATGAGGAAAAGGTCTGATCTCTGTGACGTTAATCGTGGCATGATTGTTGGAAGCAGATGGGCCGGTTTGAGGATTTCAGAAACTGCTGAGGATTTTCACACACAACAGTCTCTTGAGTTTACACGGAACGGTGCAATGAAGGAAAAAAAAAAAACCATGCGAGAGATGGAGAGCTGACAGAAAGGCTCAGGTAACCGCTCTGTACACCCGTGTTGAGCAGAAAAGCATCACACTTCGAATCATGAGGACGGGCTAGAAGACCACGTCAGGTTCCAGTTCTATGAGCCGAGAACAGAAAGCCTGGTCTGATAAATCCGGTTCCTGATGAGGCACACAGATGGTAGAGTCAGAATTTGGCGTGAACATGAATCCATGGACCCTGCATGTCATGTCCCAGGCTGGTGGGGGTGGTGTAATGGTGTGGGGAATGTTTTCTCGGGAAACACTTCGGGCTTGCGGATGCCAATCGATCATGGCTTGAATGCCACAGAATGTGAGTCTTCTCATGCCTACTTCCTGCATGATACTGCACCATGTCACAAAGCAGAAGTGGTTCCATGAACACGAGTTCAGCGTTCTTCAGTCACCGGATCCGGATCCAGTAGAACACCATCGGGATGTGGTAGAACGGGAGATTTCCCAGCATGAACGTGGACGTGGAAAATCCTGTATAATGAAATCCTAATGAAGTGCTCTGTGAGTGTAATGTGACAGCTGACACCCGTTACGAAACTTTATAACGTTTATAAGTTTATCAGCCACCCTAAAGAGTTTATGTAGGTGTTGTGCAGCTCTATGACTTTAACTTCTGATATGCAGCGCTTCTGTCATGGTGCGGTTGTTATTTATGGTGTATTCCACCCTGAAATCTCTAGACATGGCATAATTATCCCGAGTGGTCTGCATGTTTTAGTGAATAATCATGACTATTTAATTATAAAGAGCTCATCAGCTCTTTTTCTTCTTTTTGCATAACTGATAATTATTTACTGATGAGGCTCGCATCTGGTTTAGATTAACGGGACGCCACATTTCTCTGATCGCATGCATTTTTTTTTTTTTATTATTATTATTATTAGCGCTGGTTAGAGTTTACGTTCGTTTCAGAAATGATCAAGAAATGAATAGATTTCGGAGTAGGACTCTGTGTTTGGTTTCGGAACTTCTTATTGTCGATACAGTAAACGTTTTAGACTCTCTTTGCATTCATTTTGAAGTATTATTGATCGTGTTTCTTTTTTTTTGCGTGTCTGAATAATGTTGGATTTTTGGCATGTCTAAACAAGACGTTTTCCAAAAGCGGCTAAATCCGAATGTGGATTTAAATCCCTAACTTACTAGCTGACGAAACACCTCCTGAGACGACACGACTGGAGAAACTTAGCTTATATTAAAGCAAGTTAGATTTTTTAGATTTCATGTTAGATTTATTTACATTTTTTTTTTTTTTTGCATTATTGTTATTATTATTAATATTATTCATATTTTGGTATTATTGTTTTGTAGTTTTTGTTTTTACAAGTGTTGGCTTTTATACCTTTTTATTTAATCTCATTATTCCTGTTTTCTATGTATTTACTTTTGTATTTAGGCTTTTATTTGCCTTTCTTGTGTGTAATTATATTTGCTTTATTTATTTATTTTTTAACCTTTTTGATAATGTAGCCTTTTTATTTGATTTTTAATGTATTCTTTTTCCAATTCATGATATTCTTGTTGTTGTTGTTTTTTTTTATTATTATTATTTTTATCTTATTATAGTGCATGCAAAGCAATCCCTTGGTTTCTTATTTTTACTTCCAGGATCAAAAACTCATAAATCGTTTAATGTAGAAACTTTGTTTCATCTTTCTTTGATAGGTTTTGTTACTTGTTCAATGGCTATGACTTTATGTTTGGATATTCCACTCGCATCCGTCTTTTTCTAATCCTTCTTTCTGATTATTTTTCCCTGTAGACGTTGAATCTTTTCAAACTGCTTCCATTTCGTCAATTTTTGAAATGAGACGTGTTCTTGGTAATACTAAATAGCACTCTACTGCTTTTCATCCCTCCATCATTCCTACTTTCTGTTTTTTTTATCCCTCAATTTTTTCCCATTGACCTCGGTTCATTTTTTCCCAATGAGTTTGAATGGGAAATGTGTCAAACTGCACCACAGAGTCAATTTTCAAAATAACACCTCCAAACTTACTGTGTTCTGGGCAACACCACTAAGCACTCCATGCCTTTCATCCCTCTATCACTCCTGCTTTGTATTTTTTATATCCCTCGCTTTTCACCTTTTGACATCAATTTATTTTTCAAGGCCTAACTGCTAAAGTTCATGTCTAGCTTACCCATCGATTTCATTTCATCACTCACTCACTCACATATTCCCTGTAACTCACTCACTCATTCTCTCACTCTAACCGACTCACTAACTCACTCACTCATTCACTCTCACTCACTCACCCACTCATTCTCTCACTCTATCTGACTCACTGACTCGCTCACTGACTCACTCACCCACTTTCACTCATTATCTATCTATTTTAGGGTGACCATATTTTGATAGGCCACCGGGGGCAGGATGGTTGCATGAGGCAGACAGACAGTGCAAAAGGAGTGGTGACTACAGAACGCAAAAACAAAGTCCCGGACATTTTTGGCGATTTAAAAATCCCGACCGGACTATCCATCCATCCATCCATCCATTCCCATCATCCCCTCCACCTCATGATATCATGCCACCCGAGTCACGTTTCTGTCTAGTGAACGTGAGTATTTAAACCCTGTCTCAGGAAGCACTCTTTGTCTTGCGTTTCCCGAGCTCACGTCATGTCCTCGTGTTGCTGTGTTTACCTACTTCTTGTTGTTTTTGTTCATGTACAGTGCGTAGGTTTCCTATTACACCAATTAAACCACATCTGCACTTGCGTCCGCCTCCTACTCCGACTCCAATCCGTTTTTGGCCTTTTTATTTTATTTATTTATTTATTTATTTATTTATTTATTTATTTAATGGTTTGGCTCATTATTTTCAAGTGTTTGCGTGTTATTATTTTTGAAACCTTTATTATGTATTATTATTGTTCCTTTTATTACTTTTTAAAATTTTCATTCGGTGCCTAATTAAATGAGAAATGGAAATAATAATGATAATAATAGCGGCAATCTGCAGATCGCTACGTTTTGTCCACTTCTCATTGCGGTCCTGTTCCTCCTTTACTTCGCACGCCATATCAGCTTAGTTACAGGGCTTAATCACAGTGATGTGCGATGCTTTCTCTTTGATATTCCATCCCACTGTGCCTTGTTCGCCATCTACGTCAGCTTGTTAACTGGACAGTATTAATCTGACATTGCTTTTTGGGCCTCTTTATATTGTATTTGGCTAACAGTACGGGTGATAACGCGGATACCGGTGCTGGAACTGGTGAAATGAAGGAAGAGCTCGTGTTCCGACTCACCTGACAGACCGGATGGAGCGCTGTCCTTTGTGAGCCGTATGAATATAAAGCATTTTTTTTTTTTTTGCGAGAGATTTCAGACATATGGCGGCACATATGCCAGGCGTGCGTAGCGCACGGATACTGATTATCATTGCAAATCCACGGCCTTTTACACCAAAGAGAGCGAGAGAGAGCCGTTACCCATGGACATGTGCTCGTTCGGAATAAAAATGTGATCATAATTAGGTTGTTTGTTTCTAATATTCTCTACAAGAGGACAGACAGTGCGCGATAGTCCGTCTTTCCTGTCCTTTCGTTTGTTCCGCTCGTTTTTCACCTTGGCTTTGATTACTCCTGTGGCGTTGTTTAGAGGGCAAAGCATTAACATGCTGATGCGCAAACCACTCACATTTACTCAATAAGACACAGAATCACATTACCAGTGCTGAAAAAACAACACAATATGCTGCTCCGATATTGCAATAAGCAAATGTTTATGAGTGGATATAAAGAGACAGAGATTCTCTTTCATGGGTTTAATGGACGCAGGCAGCCAAACGATCGTTAGCACGGAGAAAATGTTCTGCTGTAGCTATTAGCCTAGCCTGGTCGAGTCTTATGCCCTGTGGGTGCTGGACTTCTTCAGCGCTCAGTGTGTGGACAGACTGATGAAGCTCAGAACTTAAATTGGACTTGTCCTGTGTAATATAGTTTTACTTCTGTTTCAGTTTCGAAGTCGGCCATATTTGAAGCACATTAATGACCGGCACTGATCCTGATTCAGTTTATTTAAATATATATATATATATAGATGTATGTATTTTTTTTTTTTTTTTACATTTTATTGACGTCTCCTTCGTCCATAACTCATTTAATTTGAATAAAACTAAGCTGCAAAATGTGTCTTTCTCAAATCCCTGAGATAAAGAAGAGACAAGAAGCCATTTCCAGCCATTGTTGTGTCTGTAATTATAGTTTTCAAGTGCGTAATGAACCACTCCGTGTCACGCTGTTACAGGAAAGTAATCAACACTTACTGAAGCTGATTATTTACCTGTAACCGAATGTTTCATTCCACAGCAAATTGCAATTTATGCAGTGAACCCTCAAATCGTCTTGTCTTTTCCATAACTGCAAGCCATATTGCTTTATTAAAGGTGTATGCAGTGCTTACGGGCGCATTATAACGAGCCGTGTACGGCGTGTAGCCGCGGCGTCTGCACAGAGCTCTCTAGCTGGGATTAAAGCACATTAATCCTACACATCTCACTCTCGCTAAGCTAAAGGGAGCGGGCACCATCATGGCGCCGGTGACTAATGAATCACTTCAGCAATCTGAATTTAATAGCCGGTTTATTGCGTCTAAACGCTCGCGTTGATTCATTTTCAAATCACTAATGTGCACCTTTCAGAAGTGTTTATTTTCTGGAACATTCTTCTCAGTTATGAGCGCCGTGGTCTTAAAGCGATTCTCGGAACTCTCTCTCGCTTTCTCGCTTTCTCTCTCTCTCACTCTCTCTCTTGTTTTCTCTCTCTCTCTCGCTTTCTCTCTCTCTCGCTTTCTCGCTTTCTCTCTCTCTCGCTTTCTCGCTTGCTTTCTCTCTCTCTCACTCTCTCTCTTCCTTTCTCTCTCTCTCGCTTTCTCTCTCTCTCACTCTCTCTCTTCCTTTCTCTCTCTCTCGCTTTCTCTCTTCCTTTCTCTCTCTCTCGCTTTCTCGCTTGCTTTCTCGCTTTCTCTCACTTGCTCTCTGTCTCTTGCTCTCTCTCTCTTGCTCTCAATATCTCTCGTTCTCTCTTGCATTCTCTCTCACTCCCTCACCATCTCCCTCCTTTCTCTCTCTCCCTCTCTCTCTCTCTCTCTCTCCCTCTCTCACTCCCACACTGTCTCCCTCCTTTCTCTCTCTCTCTCTCTCTCTCTCTCTCTCTCTCTCTCTTGCGTGCGCACTCTCTCTTGCCCTCTCTCTCACTTGCTTGCTTTCTTGCTTTCTCTCTCTTGCTCTCAATATCTCTCTTTCTCTCTCGCTTTCTCTCCCTCTCTCACTCCCACACTGTCTCCCTCCTTTCTCTCTCTCTCTCTCTCTCTCTCTCTCTCTCTCTCTCTCTCTCACTCTCTCTCCCTCTCTCACTCCCACACTGTCTCCCTCCTTTCTCTCTCTCTCTCTCTCTCTCTCTTGCTTGCTTTCTTGCTTTCTCTCTCTTGCTCTCTGTCTCTTGCTCTCAATATCTCTCTTTCTCTCTCCCTCTCTCTCTCGCTCCCTCACTGTCTCCCCCCCTCCGGGTGCATGGACCTCTCGGGGCTCGGGGAGGTGGGCGTCTATCAGGCCGTAATCCTGTTAGCAGTGTTTTTTTTCCCCAGGTGTTCTTATCGGATTTATCACGTATAAGCGAGGGAAGAATCAGGAGAAGAAAGCCCCCTGTATACCTAGCCGACCTTCGTTTTTCCTGCGTGCTGTAGGGAGAAAAAAAGAATAAAACCAGCCTCGTCTCTGGCTGTGGGCGATAAGCCGATGGCGTTTTGTATATTATACTCGACCTCTAGATTGTTCACAGGTATAAAGTTGAGCGTCGAGGCTCGCGGTGCTGCTCGACCGGAGGCTGCTACGCGCTTTTGTCGAAGACATCCCCAATCTAAATGATTCTGTGTTTACATGAGTCCAGGAATAGCTCAGAAATCAATAGCGCGCCTCGCTCTGCATGCTGATTCCTTCAGTATAGATCCAAGGTCCGATACTGGCTCAAGCCTGAGCATTACACAACACTCGGAAAACTCGCTTTCCTCCGAGACCCAAAAAGCTAACGTGCTTTAATATAAGCTCAATTGCTTATAGTCGTCTCAGCGGGTTTCTCGTCACCACCGTCGGCTAGTTTATTAGGGATCTAAATCCACATACCGTCCACGGGTTTTCTAAAGACGCGTTTGGAAAATGTCTCGTTCGAAGCACTATAGAAATAAAGTTGAATTTAACAGAACCGTGTTAAGCCCGGCTTGGATCACGTGCACTACACGCTTTTCACGTTTCATGTCTGGCATAGCGAGCAGAGGTCTGTTAATATGTTAGCAACTGCGATTCTTAATTGTGGTTGCGGAGGAGAAGGTTTCCATTATCTGGGAACGTTGCGGAGAAAAGATCGCCATGGTGACCGTATTGCGTAATCCATAATCATAAATCACCTTGTTGGTAAAGGTGTAAGCGGGAAGAAGGCATCGAACAGTCCTGACGTTCTGTAAATGCGTTCAGCAGTAAAACCTCATGACATTGATCCTGTCGTTTCCCGAAGCCCACACAGCTGGAGAAAGCCTAACCAGCGTGATATTTCCACTGAGTAAGCTAGCGTTGCTGCAGCGATGGGTGCAAGGCCTGATATTTTAGCTGAATTATATCGGTAGCATCATGTTTCATTCCTAGTTATTTACTCATGTACGTAAGTAGCTAAACATTTAGCAGAGCTAACAAAATTAGCTAGCTAGTCTAAGCTAACAGTAACATTGTATTGTCAGAAACAGATGCCCCGCCCACAGGATACAGCCTGGTTGATATCATTATATGTACCAGATTATCATTTCCTGTTTGCACAGTATATGAAGCCATGTGCGAAGTCTTGCCAACTGATCTCCAAGTGTCTTATCTCTAGCTGTGTATGAGCTCTGGGCCTGTTCCTGGTTTTCTTAGCCCCAGTGCAAGGGCCGGGATCAAGTTGATCAACGACACGCGATCAAGGAGAGTGAAGAACTTGAGTCAGCAAGATTATCTGAAAAAAAAAAAGAGTCTGCATTATTTGAGGTTCAGACTGTTTCGAGAAAAACCAGACCACAGGAAAGCTGTGACATCTGAGCTGGGTCGTCTCCGTGCTCCTCGGTGGTGTTTGATGATGAATCATACCAGAATTTCTAGCGAAGCTTGAGGTCTGGCGTGTAAGATTACTTAGATATTGTCCTCAGGAGTGATGGCGTCAGGAGCGAGCTGCTGAGCCAGGAGGAACCTTCCTGTCCGCCAAGGCAGCGCAGCTTTTCCTCCACAAAACACCCAAACTGAAGCGCATGCATTTTTCATGACCTCAAACCTCCCACCCAGCCCAGAAATCCTCCGCCGCAGATTAATCTTTAGCCCGGGGCGCCGTGCATCCTCCGCCACGTCGTGTATTTCTACAGACAGGAAATGGCAAAGCCTCGTTCAGCTCCCCAATCCCCAGATCCTACTCAGTGCTCCTTCTACGCTGTAACGTCAGCGCCTCTCCTACGTCCCACATCCACTCGAGTATCTCTCTCACTCCGGGGCTCGTTCTCTGCGCTGCCCATTAAACACCACGCTCACTTTCCCCTCAACCCCGAGTTGAACATCGCTCCCAATCCCAATCACCGTTCCTTTGTTTGGGCCTGGGGGGCTTCCAGATCTCCCTGCACTATAATGGAGACTAAAATGTTTTTTGTACGTTGCACCTGCATCATAAAATATCCAGCCAGTGCAGATATCATCATCACACTTGTTTTGTTTTGTGGGGTTTTTTTTCTTTTCAGCTCACTGCTGCAAACCATGCGTCAGGAGTCGGGATGAGCGTGAATACTGATACTGAAATGACTAATCTGCTCAGAGATTACATGACACGGAGCATTTTATTTCGCTCTGTTTATGTTTTCCTGGTTCATACAGAGGTCAGACACGCATTCATGCACTTCTGTTTGCTGTGACGTTTGGCAGATCGATTTGAAAAGGCGCGCATTAGCTGGCGGCAGCTTGGGAATGAAAAGTTTCTGTTAACGTTATCGCTCGGTTTCATCAGCGCGTCCGACGACCGATCCGAGCCGATCGCCAAGAACGACGCGTTGTCGAAGAGCTGTCATGTTCACGCACCCGGGGTCGTCTGGAGACATGGTCTTCTCACCTGGCTGGCGTTCGCTGCTGCCGACGTTCCGCTTGCGTTGTAGGAAAGGAAAGGTTTTTTTAAATGTTTCGTGGTATCGGATATTGATATCGGAGCAAGGATTAGACGGTGTATTGATTCATCCCTAGATAGAAGCATCTCTTGCAAACCTTGAATGTTTTGACAGGGTCCTGTCTTATCATTCTCTTATCTGTTAACTCCCTCCTCCCTCCTCTCATCTGCACTCTTGATCTCGCTAACGCTTTTATCTTGTCATTCCCAATTTGGTCCCATTTCCGGCATTACCTTTCCCTACTCCGTATATAACCATACGTAATTATGTATATTACCCCAGTACATGATCAAAGCAACCGGCTCAGCCCTGTACTCTATCTTTCTCTAACTTTTTTTTTCCCTCTCTCTGTCTCTCTCTCGCTCTCTCTCTCTCTCTCTCTCTCTCTCTCTCTCTCCTCTGCAATCCGGATACAGCAATACAGCGTATGAATGCAAATGATAGCCGGCGAATTTAAAATGCAAATGAGATTGCCTTTAAATGGTTTCTGCAAAGAGGGAATATCGTTAGCGAGTTGGTTTGCAGCACTGTTTCATATGGATGAGGTGAAATGGTGTAGCTACTTCATGAAGAAGGAAAAGTCATGGCTGGAAGGAGAGTTCCGATCTCTCACAATGTTTATCATTTTCAGCTCGGAATAATGGAGGGAAGTCGGAGCACGGCGCCGCCGATCAGACCGCAGAGACTGATAGCGCCGGCTGGAGCTATATCGGCTGGGGCGCCGATTCATAAATCCTCCCATCAGACCGTTGGCGTGATTGACAGCTGTGTGGCTTTGGAAATTTATTCCAGTGTCATTGACCTGAGGTTTGTTTTTTTGGGGGTTTTTTTCACTGAGAAAGTGAGCCATTGATGTGGGCTTCAATAAACCCATCCATGCATTGACGTTTGAATCAGGACAATTTTGTTGCTCAGCTACTGGGACGAAGATCTCACGTTTTACCAAAGATGTTTACTAGCACAGGTTGCCATGCCAACCGAGCTTTGGTTGTCTCAGCGTGGGTTGCATTTGCTGCCAGCTTCGGTATTTTCAACATATTTACAGAAGATGTTCCGAGGACCGGGCTCTCAGCGGCGCGTCATGACGCGGAAGCGTCATGACTCAGTGCAAAAGTTTGCGCGCCCTCGAACAAGACGAAGCCTTCGTAGCGAGACGTCGGGTCGTTTATTATTAAAAGAGTGAAACACACGAAAGGTTGCGCTTCCGCTTTTCTGAACTATCCTCCAATAACTCGCATGTCCACACTTTGCCTTTATAACTGTGTCTGACTTTCTTTTATTTCATATGAACAGCTTTTAGATGCCCTCAGGAGTCATTTTACCAATATTACTTCAGCCGGATCTCACTGCCTGCCTACAGATCAGGTCCAGACACTGAAGGGGTCGTGAAAAAACTGTTGATTTTTACCTCAGGTTCGCTGTCGGCAAATTACATCCACATTTCACTGGTAATATCTTGGACCTTCGAAAACTATTGCGCTCGACGCTTTGCTATAGGGTTGTCATGGTAACTGTAAATCTATTATGTAAAGGGATTCTCTAATATATCCATTTTATTTTTGGGCTGCGAAATTAGAATATATTACAGCTGGGCGGGCGGTTTTAATGTCTGGATTCTGATTGGTCAGAAGCTGTTGATTAATTTGTGCTCGTTGTAATATCGTTGCTATAGTGACAGGTCATGCACAGGGACATGTACGGAGGACGAGGGGATGCTCCACATACTGTAAATCGATTAGAAGCCCTGTGTCATCTTCGATATGACGAGGATGTTCATGTAACACGTATGGAAGCAGTGTGCGGTGTCAGTGCTTCGTACCAGTCAGAGGTAAAGCTGCCATCTTTAACACAGAGGAGCCTGTCCATCCTTCACTGATTACTTTCCTGTAACAGCTCACGCGGTCACGTTTCATTCAACTACAATTTTAGACTGTAGTTATGCTGGTGCTTAAGTTGATTTTCTGCACAAGCATTCAACCTGAAAAACAAATCGGGGATCGAAAGTACAGGCCGGTGTAACGTAAAAGCGGTCTAAAATTGGAAGGAAAAAAAGGATAATGTGGTGAAACGTGAGAACGATACATGAGAAGATGAAGCACTATGAAGCACAGAATATGACCGGTGTATTGCTGAATGTGTAGTGATCATCCATCCATCCATTATCTATAGCGCTTTATCCGTCTGGGTGGCGGGGAAGCTGGAGCCAATCCCAGCATCT